>PVKE010000176.1:0-188957 GCA_004027555.1 Craseonycteris thonglongyai
CTATCTATCTATCTATCTATCTATCTATCTGTCTATCTGTCTATCTGTCTATCTGTCTATCTATCTATATCTATGCTTGAGCTACTGGATGAATGGTAAAGGCAGAAATTGAGGTGTGTATGACAGGGACAGAAACATATGTGAGAGAAGAGTGAAGGGAGGGGAGCAGAAGTTTGCAGGGGGAGGGGAGGCTCCGGGGTGGGGGAAGAGTCTGGGCAGAGATGTGGGGAGCAAGGGGTGGAGCAAAGAGAAGGGAACAGGCCTGGCCCAGGGAAGGAGCCCAGTCATCTGGGTTTGTGGGTGGAATGACAGGAGGTACAAGGGGCAGACAGAGCACACAGGGCTGGCTTTGTGACTGGGATTCTCAGCACCTGGCCCAGCACAGGCCTCTGATGTGGAGTTAGAAATCCATGAAGAAATGATGCAAACACCAACTGTGACGAGGACAGAAGGTCCGAAGGGAGCGAAAGAAGGTAAAGAGAGTCAGCGGGCCATCTCCCTGCCTAAGTCCTCTGTCGGGGTTCCAGCCCATTAGACAGGGAGAAGGCCCTGCACCCCTGGCCGGCCAGGACCCCGAGGACAGCAGCAGGAGCCTCCCAGCGCAGCGGCCAGTCTCAGACTGGGCATGCTCCTTTTCCAAGGGGGAGCCTGAGCCCCTCCAAATACCAGGAGTGGCCCAGCTCCCTTGGAGGCCTCAGAAAAAATGCCTGCTGCCCCCATTTCTCTCTCCCTATGGCCTCGAGGGGTGTGGACCCTCAGGCTGTTGCTGCTAAAGGGCAGATGTGAGGGGCTGGCTCTCCACCTGATGCCCTGCCAGCAGAGCAAGCAGCTGCGGAGCTGGACTTGGCCCAATAAAAAGGCAGATCCGACTCTTGGATGGTGGCGAGCGTGAGGACTGGGAGAGACAGGACCGGTTTAGGGAGAGATCTCGGACGGCACAAGGCATGCACTGTAATGTGTCACTGGGACATCTCAGGAACCAAGTCTTGACTTAAAGGCAGTAGAGTGGAGTGCTTAAATGAGCCGACTGTTCCACCAGAGACCGAGATTCAAATCCCAGTCCTGCCACTTACTAATCGGTGGCCTTTGGCAAGTGACTTAAACTCTTTGGGCCTCAGTTTCCTCACCTATAAAAGGCGGACGAGACCACTCCTGGCCTCTTAGAGTTGCTGAGAAGACAAAATGATCTGCAAGGCTCCTCAGTGAAGGGTAGCTATGAGCTCTCTCAAAGGTCAGCACCCGGAGGTCTCAAGGCCTGACGACCCCCTCCCCCAAATTACGGAAATAGGAATCTTGGCTGACCTCAGTGGACTATAGAAATGGGTGCTAAAATGATTGGAAAAGTGGGAAAAAGCCAATCAGATGTGAACAGCATCATCAGAAATGTCACTTTAATAGTAATTGTCTTCCTAATAATAGTGGTAATTAGTGTATCTAACAAATAGTAATCGTAATTATTATTACTGGTACCATTCATTGAGCACTTAGGATGTGCAGGGAGTTTGCTAAGCATTATATCATGCACCACATCATTTATGTGTCACAACGATCTCGTAATGATAGTATTGTGCTGGCTAATGGATGGGGAAACTGAGGCTCAGGGAAGCTGTGCATGTAGACAAGAATCACAGAGCTCGTAGGTGGGGGAGCAGGATTTGACTCCCAAGTGTCTGATTCTGCAGTCGGTTTTCTGGACGTCCATGCTCCCGTTTCCTCAGATGCACTAGGGGTAATCAGCTGGCCAGAAGCCCCCCAAAATCTAAGGGACCAGCCCCATACCTTGGGATCTGCAAGCAGCACTGACTGATCTCAACCGGCTGAAACCCACTGAACAGACGGAAGCATTGGAGAAACAGGGCAGAGGGGGCCATTGGGGCCACAGAGCTGTAGGGAATTCAAAGACCTACACCTTCCTTCTGTGCGCTGCCCTAGACAGTCCCACTGTCTTCCCATCTCCCACTGGCCTCCTGTTTTGCCCTAAGAACTCCTGCCCAGGTTTCCTCTCCCCACTAGACAGATGGGGAGACTGAGGCCCAAAGAAGCCAAGGTCCAGGGGCACAGGAGCTAGAATTTAAAGATGGACCCCAGCGTCCTTGTACTTGGGCTTCGGCTCTGCCCTGGGCACGTGTCACACTGACGGACTCCATTCACTCCCCTTGCAGGAGCATCTGCTGAGCCCTGGTACTGAGCTCCTATGAGCACTGGGGAGGGAGGTGGGACATCAGCCTTTGGGGTGGGTGGCTGGGGCCCTTGGATTCCAAAGTGGGATGCCTCAGCCCACCAGCCAGCCCCTCTAGCCCTAGGCTGGATGTGGCTTTTCCTCCTCCTAATGAACCAGGAAAAACACATGCCACTGGGGAACCAGAGTGCTGGCTTCTGATCCCAACTCTGCACTCTGAGAGATTCCCAGCTCATCAGAAGGACTGTGTTTGGGGGCGGGCAGTGGATGGGTCCCCTGGGTGCCTGGCACTGCCACCTTTGGATGATGCTTGCTTGTGTCCAGACTTCTCGCCCCTGGGCTAGTCTCTCTGTATCTCCTCAGCACCTAGCACTGCCTGACACATAGTAGGTGCTCACTAAAGGTCTGTTAATGAGTGAGAGGAAGTTTATGCTTGGCACCCCCACTAGAGAGTGAGAATCTTAAGAGCAGATCGATTTCCTACCATTTTTGCACCTCCGAGACTGACCCTAGGCCCAGCATGCAGTAGGTGGACAGAAAAAGTTTGGAAGCTGAGTTGGCCTTGCTTCCCTAGTTGGCACAGAGAACTGGAGGGTGTGTACTTTCCTTAGGTTCAAACCATCAAAGGCTTCCAAGCCCTCCTTCACCAGGCCCCCCGAGAGCCCCTCAGCCTGGGCTTTGCAGGGACCTGGGCAGCCTGAGAGCATCATCCCCCAGCCCTGCCCAGGGATCCTCCCTCAACACCCTTTCTGCCTCCCTGAAGCTCACCCCTCCACCTCCCAGGTGGGCTCCAGCCCTGAGCCCTGGCCTTGGCTGAAGCAAGCGCTCGTTCCAGCCTCCATGTCTTCCATCATCTGGATAAGAGCTATTCCTCTTACCACCCACATCACCCCTGGGGGAGTGGAAGGGGCCCCTGAATCTGGGTACTCCTGGCCACACTTGGGATCCTGGAGACTGTCCTAGGTTCCTCAGTCATCGCAAGAAGCGAGCACCCTCGTGTCCTCAGCTCTGCCCCTCAGCATCTCCCCTTCCTCCCTGCTTTACCCACAGCAGGTGCGGCATAGTCAGTGGTCCTCCCTCTCCCCCACATCAGAATATAAGCTGCAGCCCCAGGTCCTGAAGCGGCCCCAGGCACCTATCATAGTGTTTCCTGAATGAATGAACAAAACTATAACGGTGCTAATGGCCGAGATACTTCCGTGTAATGACACCTCTATGGAATGAACACCAGCCACATGGTTTCATTTAACCTGTGCCATCACACTGTTACAACCACGATTATGTTCCCTACTTTTCAGCTGAGCAAAGTTTAGGCCCAGCGCTTGGCTCTGGCAATACGGCCAGACTGGTGGAGCTGGGATTCTGACTCTGAGGCCTGGGCTCCTCACCCTGACTTGACAGTGGACTTGAGCTCAGGGAACATGAGGCCTTTGCTTACCTGGGGTCCAGGCTCTCCAGGGGACCCAACACTGCCTGGCGTCCCGGGATGGCCCTACTCAGAGAGAGGAGAAAGGAGGAATCGGCGGTGGAAGGTGCCTCTTCCTCCTTCAGCCCCGCCTTGGCCGGCTCAGCCCCAGCCCAGGGGCACAGGGCAGCAGCCTGGCCACGGGAGGGAGAAGGAGCCGGTTGTCCTGAGTACCTGGGGGAGGCAGGGGCAGGCTGTCACTTCAGCTGTGACAGGAAGGGACAAAGGAATGCAGACTCGCTCCTTACCATGGAGCCCTTGGGTCCGGGTGCTCCTGGGAGGCCCATCATGCCCCGGTCACCCTGTGATGGAGACAGCAATTCAGGAAGCTGCTAGGGGGTTAACGAGGCAACCTAGAGGAATGTGCTCCTTTCTAAAAAACGTGAATCTTCCCCTCCCGTCTGTCGCCCACCACTGTGCACTGCCAGTGCACAGTCATGAGGGGCCCAGACGACACATGGGCTGGTCATCACACAGAAGTCTAACTGCCCTTGAGCGTTAGGACAGCAGAGCGGAAGCCCCAAGGGATGCTGAGAAAGGGGACAAGGACTCTTTGAGGGTCCGGGAGCCAGAGCAGCGAGGGGGGCCAGGGAAAAGAGGTCTGAAACCCCAAACTGCAAAACATAAGCTCTATTTGCTTCTACATTCCCCGCCACACCCCTTACCTTTTCTCCCACGATGCCTGGCTCCCCGACAAGACCCACGAATCCCAGAAGCCCCTACGAGAAACATTCAGGAAAGCAAGAGAAAGGAGGGAGCCACGTGAATTCGGGGGTGTGCTGAGTTTCAAAGGCCCTGGAGCTCGCCTGCCCGGCACCCCCTGCCGGTGCCTGGTGGTGCAGTGGGCCTGAACTGCCACCCAGGCGAGGTGCCCTCTCCCCGCGCTGTCCTGACGGCCCTCCCTCCCCCAGATGGTTCTGATTTGGGAGCCAAGCGGCGGGGCGGCTGCCAGCCTCCCTGGGAGCGCCACACATTCTTCCCGCGCCAGAAGCGCTGGGAGGCGGCCACGTTTGGAGAGCTGCAGTCCAGGGGAGGCCCTGAAGCGGTGCTGGGAAGAGGTCTGCCTGTGGGAAATCTGTCCCCCTCTTTTGGGACTCTGGGGCTGTTTCAAAGAAACAAACGTGCTGGCCAGGAGAGAAATAGCCTCAGCGCCTCTGCCAAAGGAGCTGATTGAGATCTGAGAAGTGGAGGCCTTTTTACTGTCTTGTGAAAGGCTTCCTCTCCTCTCTGAAAGGACACACACACACAGACACACACACACACACACGCTGTGGTTCCTGTTGCTCTTTTTTCACGCCACTGGGTGATAACTTGCTGCTGTGTTCCAGGGGTTCTTCTAGGTGGCCACAGGCCTCGCAAACGCATACACGGGGAGGGTGAAGAGCCCAGAGGACTCACCCGGGAAGGCAGACAACCCCTTGTCTGGACCCCACACTCTTCTCTGCTAAGAAAAATGTGAGCCAGGGGGGTGGAGAGGTCTTGTACGGGTCAGAGGTGCCAAAATGCCGTGGGAAGAACCCAAGGGTGCAGCCAAGAGAAATCGGGAAGACAGGGATGAGTGGGTTCGTCCCACAAACTGAATCCAGAACAGAGACCTTGAACCGGATCTGACACCGATCAGAAGTTGTGCTTTCAGGCAGTGCCAGTCTAACCGGTCAATCAACTAGGGCGACACAGTGGCACTCAGATCCGCGAGGTTGGCTCCGTGGGTCTCCGGGTCAGTTCTAACGTAGCAGCCTGGGCCAGGACTGCGTGGGGCTTGTGCCGCAGCCTGGGGTTTCAACTCTGGTCTGGGTGGCTCCTGCCCGTCCACCCATGGTCTCCAAAGCTTGTGTCTGTGTGCAGAGCCCAGATCTCCCGGGCCCCCTCACCCCTCACAGAGGGTCCTGGTGGCCTGGTCTCAGAGACCCTTTGAGGTTAACGTATGAGGTGAGAGGGCGAAGTTCAAGGTATGAGGTCACGGCTACTGTAAGTCAGAGATTAACCAAGTTATTTGACTTCGGCAACAATTTACTTAAAAAAAAAAAAAAAGAAAGAAATGAGAGCATTTTCCGGGGATGGCAATATTAATTAACAACGGTTGGTACTTTATCTGTCATCGTCATTCAGTCTTTAGGTTTGTGGAGCCCGGGCAAGTCACAGAGCCTCTGTGGGTCTCGTCTGCTGAACAGGGGACTTCCGATAAAGGTCCCTGCCTACCTCCCATGGTTGTTCGGAGTGAGTCCTGCGGGTAATGCAGCGCACGCAGGCACTCCATAAACAGTTGTTCCCTCCTATACCCTTCTAATTTATTTTAAAAGGGCATGGGGTTAAGACAGAGGTCCGAGCGTCCCAAAGGGAGCAGTGAGACCTTTAAAGGATGCTGAGTGATGGGAATAAAAGATGCTCTGTGGAAAGGCTCCTGCCCGAGGGGCCCAGGGAAACAGAAATTTCATAGCTACTTTAAATTTATGAGTTGTCGGGTCCTGGAAGGCAGGCGGGTCATAAACCTCAAACAAGAAGCCCAACAGGATCCTAATGAATAAGGGCCCCGGTTCCCCGACCCCCAGCCCTGGGACCCTTCTGGGGCACTGTCCCGGAACATCCTGGCAGGCCAATCCTACAGGCAGAGCGGAGGCTGCCTGGGGAAGCCAATGCCAGAGGCCCAGGCTGGCTCCTCTGGGGCTGGCAAGGGCACAGGGAAGGGGGAGAGGCAGCGTTGCCACCTACAGTGGGCACTGCACAGGCAGGATTTGAGTCCCTGGCTTTAGGGAGGAGGCTGACCTGGTCCTCAGTGTCTACAGATACAGGGCCGCTGTCTGCTATGGGCGTTTTTCTTCCTCCCCGCTCCCCACCCCGACTCCTACAGGACGTTCTGCTAGGACATGGGAGGCAACCAGGAATGAGACAGTTGTGGGTCCTCTGTCAGACTAGACATCTCAAGGTCAGGTGTGGATGTGCCAGCTTCTGTCTGGACAGAGCTTCTTAAAGGCAAGTCCCCTGCCTTGTAATCATCCTGGGTCCCCAGCACCTAGGACAGGGTCTGGCAAGCCAGCTGCACTCGAACTGGCCATTAGAAAGTAAGAATCAGGGTTTTCCTGTCCCCCTGGGCAGGTCTCGGGGATCCAGCAGACAGGCCTGAATGTCAACCTTGGCCCTCACAGTGATGTTCCTGCTTGGGAGATCTTGGGCAAGTTACTTAACTTTTCAGAACCATGGTTTTTTTCATTTGCAAAATGGGGTAATAGTACCTCCCAACCATAGGGTCACCAAGGGTATTGCAGGCAGTGGTATAGGAAGTGTTTGGCACAGAGCCTGGTACCTAATAGACGTCCAATAAATGTAGCCAATACTGTGGTTATGAGGAGGTCTTGCTCATCTTTCCCGGCGATCCTCTGATTCTTCTGTGGACAGGAAACGCCTGGCTCTCCCCACACAGGGAGCAGCTCGCCTGGCAGCCCACCGTGCTGGGTGGCACCACAGGGCTCTAGCTGTCTCAGAGCTCAGACAGGGTCTCTCGTTCCTGCTACGGTCCAAGCCGGGGGTCTGCTGATCACGGGGGCCTGAGGCTGCTACAGGCAGGTTCCATGCCTCCTGGCCCCAGCTCAGCACTGCCAGTCCTGCCCATCGCGCCCATCCTCCTCCATGAATCCAGATTGCCACGTTGGACTAGGGTTCAAGGGTTCTTACCCTTGGGTCTCCGTAAGACTCCACGGATGGAAGTGAATGGGAAAAAAAATCACTCCATATCTTTTCATGAACCTCTAATTGAAATTCAGCACTTCCCTCCAATGTGAGTATAGGCAACAAATCTGCAGTACTTGTCACTGTCGCAGATATTGACATGTCACGTTACAGTCATTGCTGTAGAGATTTCCAAATATATCATTAAGTCTTGTCAAGTCTTGTCATCCCTTTGAAACAGGCTATTATCAGACCTGCTGTTAGATCTCATTACCTAATGCATGGCTCAAGAAGCGTATCTACGAGTAGACCACATCTGGACATATTTTCATAACTATATTTGGATATAACTGATTTTCTCTGCAATCCTTCGTTTTGTATTTTCTGCATTTAAACACTCTATTCTGACAAGGCGGGCCGTGGGCTTCACCAGCCTGCCAAAGGGGTCCGAGGCACAAAAAAATGGTTAGGACCCCAGGACAGAGTGATTTCCAAGGACCCTCCGTGTGCTGACATTCTGAGATTCTGAGGATCTATTTGCTGAGGGTCCTACCATCAGCATAACTAAGAAATTAAATTTACTGATCATGTTGCCTTCCCTCCCGCAATCAAGAACTACATCCAGGCCGCAGCAGCCCTTCCAAACTCCTGGGCTTCCCACAGAATGTGCTCGAATGACGCTGGAAAGGTTTCAAAAATCCAATCCTCCCCCTGCTTTAATTCCTTTCTTCCCCCCAACAGATGTTGCCGGCCTAGTGAGGAAGCGCATCGTATGCGACTCTCATGCCATTGATGGCGGTTCTGGATGGAGACATATTCTTCTGGGTCCTTCCAGCCTGAGGCAGCCCCTTGCAGGGTTCAGGTCCTTCTATAAAGCAGCGGAGGAGACTGCTACCTTTCTACCTGTCTGCCCACCCAGCTCTCAGAGCTGCTTCTCTCCAGGCCCGAGACCTCGATAATGAAGGTTGTGATCTTCAAACCTCCTTTTTAACAACTACTTGCAACCTCCTCTCCTCTTCAGACCTTTGGCCTGGCTTCCCAACTCCCTAGAGCCACCGGCTTGACGGTCATTTCCTTTACAATTCAGGGAGGCTTGGCCCAGAGCTTCTGGCAAGTAGCTATGCTCTTCTGGTCATCGGCTTCCCTGTCTGTAAACCGCAACTATTAGTTAAGGGCTCTTCCAGCTTTAATGTTCGAAGAGCAAAATCACGTCAGCTTCTTTGGGCGAATGCTCCAGAAACATATCTGCAGAGTCAGGCTGTGGGGAATGGCCGATGTGACTATGATTCACAGCTCTCTCATTCAGTGACTTCACCTCCCTGAGAATCAGTATCCATTTCAATGAAAGAGGGAGAGGAGTGAACTCATCTCTAGAGCTGGGATGGGAATGAATGTGGACACAGGTACCGCAGGGCTTGGCACAGGATCATTGCTCAAGGACGGGAGCCATTATTCACAGTGACTTACCTGCTCACCCACAGGTCCCGGACGTCCAGGATTGCCTGGCTCTCCCTGCAAAGAAACAGAGGGGGGGATCACTTGGGGTGGGTGACAGGAAGCCAGGCCCCCTGGAGAGCACCCCAGCTGACTGGCCTTAGTCCCCACTGGCAGGGGGTGGGGAAGGTTAATGTGGAACCTCATCACCAGAGTCTGGCCTTGGAGATTCCAAACAAATGGCAGGGACAAAGGGACACTGGGACAGGACCTCTTGCCCGGGAAAAGACCCAAGTCACTCATGTCCCCGAAATGGCACTGGGCAGATTACTTGGTACCCTGATGTCTATATCACATGTGGGCCCCTTCATCAACTCATTGCATTTGGTGGAGGCAGCCACAGAAGCTCAGAGAAGTAAAGTGACCTCCTTGCAGTCACACAGCAAGCTAGAGGCAGGGCTAGAATTGAAGCTTTAGTCTGACTGATTGACGTCCCCTTCGAGGCCACCTCCCTATAGCATGAGTGCAAACCGGAGAGTCAGGGCACCTGGGTCCTTGATCCCAACCCACCAGGGCTCTGCCAACAGCCCCCCCAGGTGACCTTGCTGAGTCCTGTCTCTGCTCTGGGCTCGGCCTCATCAGCTTTAAGTAAGGGAGCTGAGGCTCATTTCTCCCCAAGGCTACTTCTAGCTCTCAAGTTTGGGGGTCTCTTGCAGCCTTGTCTGTCAGTTCCCCCCCAGCCTCCCCACTGTGTAAACTGGAGGCAGACAAACAGCACCGTGGGAAAGACTGACCCAGGCTATATCACTGCTCCCACCACAGAAACCCAACTGGCAGCGGAGGGAGAAAGGCAGAGACCTCAGAGGGCAGGACATGGCTCAGACTCGCCAGGACTCTGGCTCATGGCAACCCCAGTCTCAGCCTCATTCGCCTCCAGCTCCTCCCTCAGATCTCACACTCACACCACTCAGAGGGGCTAGACAGACATGGGGGCCATTTCCCCTGAGGGGAGGGGGCGTGGGTGACCTAGGCCCCCCCAGCTCTCCCCTCACCCTCTGTACACTTGGCCCAGTAATTCCTGTCTACTCCAGGGGAATCCCTGGAAAGCCATGAAGCGAGGCTGCTGTGCTGAGGGTCCTCATCCTCCCATCCAGGCCAGTTCTTTTTCTCACAACATATAAGGGTGTCCCAAAATTCACGCAAGATTTGAATTTTGCGTCATTTGTGCGGTAAAGTGTTGCCAACGGCAAAAAAAAAGACAGCGTGACAGCTGACAGTTCAGGGTTATTAAAAATGGAGCGCGACACGAAAGAACAACGCGTTTTCATGGTTGAGCAATATTTTAAAAATAATGACGGTTTGGCAGCTACAGTTCGCAATTTTCGTACAAAATCACTTCTCGCGTGAATTTTGGGACACCCTTTATATATGTTAACAAATGCAATACATATGCATTGTGCGTAAGGGGAAACAGAGAGGCCCAGAGAAGAAAATGGAAATGTCCTAGAATCCTGGCACCCAGAGATGACCCTGTCCACATCCCAGCCTCGACTCTGGGCACAGGAGCACACGGCCGTCAGCTCCCGTGACAGGCTCAGACCGGAGCGTCCTGCTTCATCCCCTGCTTCCCACCAGCACGCACACAGGCCTTTTCCCGTCTCCCAAAACCTTCCGCCGCACCATCTTGGCTGGCTGCGCTGCATCCCAGCACTTGAGCACTATCCCACTGGGGCACATTTTTCTCTATTACCAATACTTGGTGATAAATGGGGACCATCTCCCCCCACCTTGTCACAACTGGCCATGGAGTTCAAAGTTTGTCCTGGGTCTTCATGTGTTGGCTCCCCCCACCCTTCTCTTCTCTTTTCCCCAGGTGTCCCCACCCCCCGCCCCCTTCTTCAGCCCAGGTCCCCTCACCTTCAAGCCATCAGGGCCGGGCCTCCCAGGAAATCCCTTTCTGCCAGGCTGACCCTGTAACAGAGAGAGATGCGTGAGAACAGCTCGCAGGGCGGTATCGCTGAGGTCCTAAGACCTGGCACAGAGGGTGGGGGGGACTAGGACACAGAACCCTGGTATCCTCAGGCTGTCCTGGGGATGCAGGGAAGGTCTGCAGCTGTGTGACCTCTGGGGCAGTCTCCCCTACCCAGCTGACCTCCTCACTTATAAATGGGAATGATGAAATCTGCTTTCAAGAAGTGCAGAGGCACAAGGGACTGGATGGACAGGAGATAAGGGCACAGGGGAATGGAGAGGCTATGCCGGGGTCTTCGTGTGGTCTCGGAGACCCTGTCAGGGGAATCATGCGGTCAAAGCGATTTCCATGATGCTGCTAAGATGTCATTTGCCTGTGTTGCTCTCATTCCCACGAATGTAAGTGGAATTGAACACAGAAGCAGATTGGAGGATCTAGCCGACTTCGACTAGACAATACAGAGATTTGTAAAGATGGTACAATGATGCCATCCTTTTCAGGAACTCATTTTGCTTTGGAAAAATGTAGCTATCTTTCATGAAGCTATTATTTTTGTGAACATGAAATGGGTTCATTATTCATTTTAAAGGGATTCATAAATGCATTTCAAAGTTCTCAGTTCTAAGGACACATATTGTTAGACGGCGTCCACCCAAACAAAAGCATCTGGGGTCCTCAACCCTTTCAGCGTGTCCAGAAGTCCCTAGAATAAAGGGTCATGACTGCCTGGTGGAGGCAATCACTGGGATGAAGGTGGAGCAGGGACAGGAACCTTCTGGAAGGCGGCCCGGAGCCGTGGGGAGCACACAGCGAGAGACTCCAGGCAGCACGACCCCGCTTCCCGGCTGTGAGATGATAAGCTACACGCCTCACTCTTTAAACCTCGTTGGCCTCAAGTGAAACTCAGAAAAGTGCTCGGCCATATGAAAAGATGAAATACTGCCGTTTGTGACAACATGGATGCATCCTGAGATCATGTTAAGCGAAATAAACCAGAAAAAGTCAAGAACCATATGACTTCACTCATGTGAGATGTAAAACTGAAAGCCACAAATGACCAAGACAAACAAAGAAACAAACACTCATGGACACAGATAATAGTTTCGTGGTTACCAGAAAATAAGGGGAGGAGGAACGTGGTGGAGGTGGGGGATGGGGTCAAATATACGGTAATGGAAAGAGAACTGACTCTGGGTGGTGAGCACACAATGCAACACAAAGAAGATGTAGAATTGCACACCTGGAACCTGTGCAATTTTACTAACCAATTGTCACCGCAACAAGTTCAATAATAAATACATAATAAATTTAATAATAAGCCAGTACATAAATAAAAATCAATCAATCAAATAAGAAACAAACAAAGTGGTGCCTCTCTCGTGGGAGACTCAAATGAGACAGTGGATGCAAAGCATCAGCGCACAGTAGGTGGGCAAGGACAGGGGTCAGTGTCTCGCCTCTTGTCTCCCTGTCTTGGGGTCCGTCCCAGTCCCCTCTCTGGCTGGCCTGAGGCCCCGGCTGATGGCTTCTCTCAGAACATCACCCAGATGTAGCCCAGCTGCACACAGATGGCTCAGCTCCAACAAATCCCACGTCCCCCCACCCCCAACCAGCAACACTCACCTCCAAGCCAGGGGCCCCTGGTGGCCCCATGGGTCCCTCATCTCCCTGGAGTCAGGAGACACAAGAGAGAGAAAAAAAAAGAGAAAATTAAATGAGTGGGACCTTGGAACACCTGTCCTCTCAGGAAGGGAAAGGGGTGGACAGAAGAAAGCCTTCCTGGGCCAAGAGAAATGGTGTCTTGCCCGCCCCCACCCCCCAGGGCAGAGGCGCCACTACAGGTCATGGCCTGGAGGCCAAGCCACACAGGGACATCCTCGTGAATGGGGCCCTCGGGTCATCTGAATGTGATCAGCCCGGTTCATGGCCTTGCTGGGCAGGAAGGGGAACCTCCGTCATACACTGTGGAAGTCGAGCCTCGCCTCAGTTCAGAGATCTGGACTCTGTTCTGAGCTCTGCCGCTTACTCCATGGCAGAGCTCGGTCCCACTGCACCTTTCCGTTTCCCCATCTGTAAACTGGTGCCAAGTGGAGAGGATCGTCCTAAAGGATGACCGGCTGACGCTGTGTTCCTAGAGGTCAGCAATGTTTCCCTATGTATTTTGAAGCCACTCTCCAAATGTCACCCATTTGTGCAGTATCTAGGATGTGTGTGAGTGAAGGGAGAGAAGAGGGCACAAGAGGGCAGAAACAGAGACGCGAGTGAGTGCATGAGTCAATGAATGAATGCATGGAGACGTGAGCAAGTGGCAGGCATGCTGAGGGTTTTCTTCAGTGGCAATGTGAGTGGTGAGTATAGACCGGAGCACATGGCCGGCGCCGTTTTTCCTTCCTCTCCCCTCCCTTCCCACTTCTGGCTCGTGTGGACTTTCTAGGCCCTTCTGCAGTCACCGGCAGCCTCCAGACTGGTCCCTCTGGCAAGCCAGGCCTGACCAAGGGGCCTCCCCCCGAGCGGCCCCCACCCCGTGCCCTCACTTCCAGGAAAGCAGCCCCCACGTGGCTGTTTCCATTGCCAGCACTGGGGCCCCGCCAGCCCCAGAACCAGCTGGACGCCTGCCTGAGGTTGTGGTGAGACTGGGCCTCCTACACTGCGTGTCACGGGGTCCTGGAGCCAAGGTGGGTGGTGGAGGGCCTCAATGCACAGGCAAAACCTGGGCCAGTCCGTGGAGTGGCCCGCAGGCCTCCAGAGGGTGTTCCAACCAGTGTGGAGTCACCTGGTCCGTACCCTTCATCATGTGTGAGGAAATGAGCGGATCTTCTCTCTGTCCCTGACTAGCTGTGCAAGTCCCGTGACTCCCTGAGGCTGCCCTGGAGAGCTCCCAGGAGTACATAAGTGAATAGCACAGGTTCTAGGTTGTAGGTTTCGTGAGCTTTGGGCTCAGGCAGACCTGGGTTCGAATCCTGACTTTGCTTGCCATTAACCATGGGACCCCACAGTGTCTTCACCCCTGTGAGTCTCGGGGCCTCACTTGCAACATGAAGCTGACAGTTCCTACCCTCCCAGATCAACACCCTGATAAACAGTGACACCTGTGAGCAGAAGCAGTGGTAGTGGTTCCGAGAAAGGAACCTCAGGGCAGCGGGGTGTCATGGAGGGAGGAGGGACCCAGGGCAGAGAGGGCAGCTGGGTCATGGGGCAGGGCTGTCAGGGAAGAGCGGAGGGCTGAGCCTGACTGAGGCCCCGGCCCCCAGGACCCAGGACAGCGCAGGCTGTGGGCAGGCCAGGGACAGATGGTCTCACCTCAGGACCCAGCTGTCCACGGGGTCCAGGCAGGCCTCGAGCTCCAGGCTTACCCTGGTGAGAAGAGAATAAAGGGGAGTCACAGAGGTAGCACCTCCATCTCCATCGCAGGCTGGCAAGACTGTCCCTACTTCCAGGCCATGTAGCCAGCCCTGCAGGCCTGTGGCTTGTGTGGGTCTATCCGCTTCCTCAGCTGGAGCTGCCCAAGGCAGGGACTCACCTTCACACCTTCTGGGCCGTTGTCCCCAGGGGGGCCGATGTCTCCAGGGAATCCCTGAGGGGAGGCAGAGAGCAGGGGTCACCCATGGGAAGGACTGTGAAGGGCAGTGTCTCCCGCTCTCTAATTCGGGGACTTGCTCTGGAGAATAGAGTGAGCAGGGACAGGGCCGTGGTCTGTTCAGGATCATCAGCACCCAGGCCCTCTGGGAGGGAGGGTGGTAGTGAGGGTGTATGTGAGCTGGGTTTCCATCCCATCCTGCGAGGGATGGGACCTTGGGCAGGCCAGTCAAACATGCTGATCCCAATTCTGAAGGGTCATCCCAGGATACCTTTTCCTTTCTGGGTGTGAATCGACCAGCACACACAAGTATTGGAATTTCCCCTCCCTTGCTTTAGGTGTAATACCTCTGTTAACTCAGCTGAGAGCCCCATTCACTTTCAGAGCAGCCTTAAAAGCCTTTTGGTAATTCCCACTAAATTCCAGCTCAAACATCCTCGCACCCTTCTTACTGGCAAAGAAAGGCAAGAATGGTCCTAACACAGGTAGCTGAAGTCCCATGTCTTTTTTTTCAAAATCAGGAGTTCCAATTCCAATTCTGCCACCAACATACTGTGTGACCTCAGGCAAGTTCCTGAGCCTCTCTGGGCTTTAGCTTCCTCATCTGTAAAATGGTGACCATTAACACCCACCTTACAGGGTGATTCTAAGGCTTAAAGGGAATAATGTAAGCAATGCATTTAGCTCAGCATCTGGTCCCTGGTAAATACAAGTCTGCATTCAAAATGATTCTGGGTCCCGCGTCCCCGCGAAAACAAGTCTGCCTGGGGTGGGCCCATCTCCAGGGAGAACTTGGCCATCAGGACACTGATCCAATTCTGGTGTGCACAGGATCAGGCCCACTGGTGTGTGAGAGAGATCATTTGTGCTGGGGCTGGGAAGTGGGAGCTCCCACCCCTGGTCTGTGGCAACAGGGGCCAAGACCCAGGAAGGCGCTGACATGCTGGTCGGCTTCTGTCTTCAGCTGAGCAGGGCGGTCTTCTGAGTCAGCCAATGCAAACAGAACACAAGGCCGGGAGAGGCAGACCCCAGAGGGCTCCAGGAGCCCAGGACAGAGCCAAAGGAGACCTCACTGGCTACAGGTAGCGGTGACACGGAGGGAGTCACTTCCCTGCTCTGTGACTTACTTTCCTGATGTGTAACCTGGTGGCCAGTCACCCCCCTCCCCTGTGGTGGCCAGTCAACAAGTTCTCACCCTGAAGATGCTACACAGCCTCCTGGCTGAGGCTGAGCCGAATAACTGGGTGGGGCCAACTTTCCACCCTCCCTGGCCAGGCTGTTGGGAAAACCTGGACTCTCGGAAAAGACTTTTTCCACAGTGACCTGGGGAAGGAATCAGGGCCATGGAAGAGAGGCCAACTGCATTTGTCTAAAGATAGGACTGTCTCACGGCCAAAGTCAAAACAGCGGAAAGTCAGAGCTTGTAGATTCAGGAAACGCTCTCCCAGCCATCGGGTGTTACCAGGGGTGATCTTTGGAAGGGCCTGGAGAACCACGCAGAGCCAGACCTGTGTGTCTGAGACCTCACAGCTGAACGAGGCCCTGGGCCAGGGTCTTGAGGGTGGGTGGGGGCTCTGGCTGGGGTTAGCTGACACCACAGAGGGTCTGGGTGCCAGCCATCCTGGGCAGACAATGGCTCTGGCACTGCCCCTCTATTCTCCAGTGCCTGAATTAGAGAGAGGAAGGCACCTTGCTCCATTGTTTGTGCTGCCTGTAAGGAACGTTCCAACATACGTATCCTAATTCTCACATGCTCAATGGATCAGAGACTCACAGGTTCCACTTACTCAACTCGAATTGTTATATTAACTGCCAGATCCATCCTTCATTATTTCTCATTCTCCACTCAAACACCAGAATTTTACATTTGGCTTACTGCTTCTCACACCCAAGAGCTCTGAGCCCTGAACTTTTTCAGGGTGGGTGTGAGTGGTGAGAAAAGTCCCAGAATTCCAAGGGGTTCCATGCCTCCCTCCTCAGGGAGAGAGTATGGGGGAGCTCCTATTAAGAGTAAGGCAGTAGAGGTCAAAGGGTTCTCCGACATTTTTTCTGGAGTCTGTAAAGGTGGCCACCAAGCTGGGGAGGGTCTCGGAGGCCAGCCTTTGCCCCTCTGCTGCAGGCACGGCACATAGACAGACAAGAACAATGGCTGATGTCAGATTTTCTATCCTTAGCCCATTTCACATTTGCTGCAAGACCCCAGGCAAATGTCTCCCTGTCTCTGGGTGTCGGTTGCCCAAGGATTCCGCCCAGTCCTAGTTACAGCCAGATACAGGGAAACAGAGTATCACATACCTCGGGTCCCGGGGGCCCAGGAAACCCAAGGGATCCTTTGTCTCCAACTTTGCCCTGTGGAAGAGGAGAGAGAGCAGAGAAGGCAGAGGTGAGTGAGGAGGGTTCACCATCCACCGACCCCTTATGTGGTCCCCCTGGTTGAGAGTGGTTGGTAAAGCCCAGGAGTATATGAATGAAACCTGCCTAGACGACTAGAAGGAGCTATTCCTGTTCGAACCCCACCTCCTGCAATGACTAGCCATGGGATCCTGGACAAGTCACTTTACCATGTAGAACCTCTGTTTCCCCATCTGTAAAAATGGGAGCAATAATAATCCTCTAACCCCTGAGGTTGTTGGCAGCCTTTGAAGAGAGAGAGTGCAAGATGAATCTGAGATACAGTCATATTCAATAACGAAAGGATACCCACTGCTATGATTAGTGATGCTACTATTGTTTACAAGGCATCGGGGGGCCCAGCATTCTCGCCACAACAGACCTATCTATGATGCTAGGTAAATTCCTGGCCCTCTGGGCCTCAGTGTCCTCATCTGTAAAGTGGGTGACTCTCCAGTCCTGCCCTGCCCTGCTCGCCAGCCCAAGACCGGTGCAGGAGACAGTGGGGTCCTCCTGGATGAGTGTGAAGTTTGGGGATCTCGGAGCAGAAGGTACTTACCACAGGCCCTGGCTTCCCCCGTGCACCTGGGAACCCTGGCGATCCCTGGGTCCCCTGGAAAAGACCCAGAGCAGGCTGGGGTTAGTGAGGAACAGCTGCTAGGCCATCCTTGCCAGCCTGAGGCCTGGAGTACCCGGCCTCTGGGGAGGATGGGCTCCCCTCTCACTTTCCCTGCTTGCAGGTCTATACTCGGTGGGCTGGGCTCTGGGTGCAATGGTGAAGCAGCAGCCCCCATCCTCACCAGGTTGTCCTGGAACCCGGGACCCCTTTATGCCTGAGGTCTAGCAGAAGCAGCCAGGCCTGTGCGGCTGGCGACCTGGAGTTGCTGAGGCTGGGTCAGGACAGGCCAGCCAGGAGAGAGGGGAAAGGAAGAGAGCTGACCAACATCTGGGCCTCATTGACTGGCCGGGTGAGGTCCAGATGTGGCCACATGGTGCAGGACCCAGGCAAAGAGGCGCTGGCGTTTGCAGGCTGCCTGGGTTCGTCAGTTAGTAAGGCCAGTCACTCACGCCCTGAATGTGCATCTTCTATGAAGGGCCCGGTGCCCAGCTGTGCCTGGGCCATGTGGGGCTGTGTCTCTAGGGAACAGGCTGTCAGGCAGGGGGCTGAGCACAAGTCCCCATCCGCTAGGGCAGCAAGATGCCGCCCCAGGTGAGGGACAGGCTCAGAAAAGAAAACGGCCTGTGTCCCGAGCAGGTGAAGAAAATGGCATCCAAACAGGGTCCTGAAAGATGGGGCAGGATTTGTCTGAACAGAGGCTGGCAAGAGGGTATGCCAGGCAAGGCAGCGGTGTGTGCAAAGCCCAGAGGGGCAGCGGGCCGTTCAGTGGGGGTGGGCACGGGGCTGTGAGAATGAGGGGCAGGGAAGTCTCAGGGGGGCCCCAGTCACTGGGGTCCTGGGGTGAGGAGCCAAGACTTTATTCTGGGAGCTGTAGGGAGCCATAGATAGTTGGTGAGCACAGAGAGAGCTGTGTCCTGAGAAGGAAAATTCTGTGGCAGTGAGGTCAACTGGGAGGAAAGAGGCTGGGGGCCTGGGAATCAGTCAGGAGGTCTTTGTCAAGTCCAGGGGAGACAGGAGAGGGTGGACCAAGGACAGAGAAGAAGGAACTCTGAAAGGAAGCTATCTCACCGGCGAGTCCTGCCTGGCCCATGACGGGACCCAGGAAAGCAAGTCAGGGCCAGAGAGAAACAGCGTCGAGGGCAGGAGAGAGTCTGTCACAATTACCTTGTCTCCTTGGAATCCGGTATCTCCTGACACACCTGGAACCCCTTGTTCACCCTAAATACACATCAGCAAAGAAGGTTACAATGGAGACCAGAGTGGGTTCCAGCAGCCTCTCCCACCTGCAGACCCACTGGCAAGGTACAGCTTTGCTGAGACTGTCCCCAGAGCTGATCTGACCAGCGGCAGCCTTGTTAGAAAAATGAGCAGCCACCCGTCCTCCCGGGGTGCCTGGCTCGGGGAGGCCGGCCTTGGGGGGTCCCCCAGCTGGCCTATCTGCAGATCTATCTGGAGTTGCTCAGAGGGCTGAAAGCTCTATCAACAGAAGATAAACTGCCTCATGACACCTGGCCTTTCCAGCAGGACTGATCAAAGGAACGGTTTCTCGATCCTTCCACCTTTTCATCCTGAGCTGATGTTACCCAGGGGCGAGTGCTGCCTGTTCAATGGTCCCACACTTCTGTGGTTTCTGAGTATTTGCATCTGTTGCTCGATATTTCTCGCCACCAGACTGTGAGCTGTCATTTCTTCCTTCTGGGGGAGTTTCTATGCCAGCAATCAGCTTCAGTGTACTTCTAATTAGCTGCTTTTAATCAGTGATAGCCTGAGAAACCAGAGAGCCTGGCTTGTTGAGACTATGTGTAAACAACGAGTCAACCGGTCTCAAGTTAGGTCTGTGGGTTTCTTGGCTAAGATGACGTAATAGGCCTGTGGCATGGATTCTGACTGTTGGAGGTTCTCTTCGGCTCCCTCCCTGTTTTCAGCCGCATTCTGATAAATGAGCTGTCGCGGAATGAGATCAGGAGATGATGTTCCTCACAGCCGGAACCACCCCACACAGCCCTCTCCTCCTGGCTCTCCATGGTGGACGTTACCAACACTGCATTGGCCCCAGGACTCAGAAAGCACTCATCGCCTTGGGAGCAGCTGGAAGAATGGGGAGAAAACCCCAGGAGGCGTAGAGAATATTCGAGATCCCATGTCCTACAGCTAAAGCCATGACCTAGCAGAACTTCCTTGGCAGAACAAATGCCAGCATTAAAAAAATAATAAATAAAAAAAATTTTTGAACGTACTTTGGTTTTTCCAAGTTGAAATAGCCTTGCATATCATCCCAGTTTTAGGAACCAAGGAATGTTTTTTTTTTTAATATCCAAAGGAGGATTGTGGGGGTTAAAAAAAAAAAAAAAGAAGGATTTTAAATGGCACCTAAGGAATCAGGACAATAGATTTGGAGAAAGCTGAACATGGAGCAGGAGTCTTGGTTCCAGAATGTGCCTCCACACCATGACAGGGAGCCAAGTGGTTGTAAGTGGGACTGAGGCCAGGCTGGGTCATGGAAAATCTAATATTCTAGGCTGGATGACAATGGCACATGAAGTGATGGCTCCGTCATCCCAGGGAAGGGCTGGGGGTGGGCAGGGGCATGGAGGAGCGGGGGGAGAGGGGCTGATCAGAACCCATTTCTCTCAGCATAAAGACCCCTCCCCAGCCACAGGAACAGAAAAGAGATTTGTCTTTCCTTTTTTTCTTTTTTGACCCAAAAGACTTATTGGATTTTCCCAAAAACTATGGGCAGGAAAACCATTTCCTCGTCTCCTTTTTTCTTTTCCAGGGCTTTCACAGCTCCGGAGGTCCCAGGCACCCCCAGTGGGCAAGCCCACCGGTTCTCTGTAACACGTTTATTTCTGTGTCCCCGAAGGACCAGCGAGCTGGAGGCCGGCTCTACATAAGAGCCTATAAAAAGCTCGACGTCTACACTCTCACGGGCCCCGCTTCCTTCCTCCTTCGTCCACGACTTCAACATTGCCAGCGTGCTGATACCTCCAAACTCAGGGTACACAGGTAGCGGTGGGGACGCCCCCACCTCCGGTAGGAAGCCCCTCCATCTCAGAACAGCGGGAGGGGGTGGGGAATGATCAGCAGCGAGCAGGGCAGAGCCAGAGGGTGGAGCTGAGGGGAAAGGCAGAGGGGATGGAAGCAGGAGGTAAGGGCGTGACAGTGGGGGATAGAAGAAGTGGAAACAGACAAAAGTCTGGGTAGAATCCCTGGCTACCTATGTGGGAGGGGTGGAGGCGGGCGAAGACAATCCGGGTGTGCCCATTTCAGCCCAGCAGTTCCCATTTTCTAAGAGGCCAGGGGCCCAACAGGCCATTGACTGTCCTTTGACAGACCTCGCTCCTTGGGGCTGCCTCCCCAGGCTTGAAACACAAGCACTGGAGGAGGCAGCTTCGGATTTCAGTCCTGCACCTGGTTGAGGTGTCTGGAGGCAGGTGCCGGGTTTGAATCCTGACACAACTGTCCAGCTGTGTGGCCTCGGGCAACCTTCCTGTCTCATCGGGGGTTGGAGGGTGGATGGGTTAATTCCCACAGGGCACCCAGATGGTGCCCGTTCCTGTTTCTCAAGTTCAAGAGGAGCAAAGTCATCTGAAGACAGGCGCAGAAGGTGCCTGGCCTCTCCCAACCACTTGGGCTCGTGGAAAGCCCTCCTACATGCCCTTTGGGGTGCCCGGTTTGTCAGGAGACTAAGGTGGGAGGGCAGGAGGACAGCCATAGGGCAGAGCATGCACAACACTGCCTCCAACCCCCATGTCCCTGTCACTCAGGTGCTGCATGATCCAGGCCAGGTACTGCCAACTCTGGACCCTGGGGACCCACCTACCCCACTGTGAGCTCTGCTTGGACACAGGGTGATCTAGTGTAAGTTTGGCACCAGGGCTGTGCAGAGGACATGTGACAAGGTGGCATCACCATGGCCACTGGGAGGAAAGTCAGGGCAGGGGCTCAGGGTCCTGTCTTGGCTTTCCTGTTGCATATTCAGGCGGCGTGCTCTCTGGGATGGGTTCCCAGTTCCAACTGGGAGGGGGTTTATATAGATTTGTTTCCTGGAGAGGTTTCTGGGCCCCACATCATACCTGCCCTGGGGCCCATCATCTCAGCAACGATCCGCCCTGTCCCCCACCCCCACCCCCACCCTCTTTGTTCTGTGTCTTTGGCCTCAAAGCCCAGACATTGGCCTCAGCTTTCACCCTACCTGTGTCTCAACAGTCCCCCAAGCTCTGTCGGCCAAAGTCTGCATGCTCCCAGAACCATCTGTCTGAGCCTCATCAAAAGTTATGAGGAAGAAGCTGGGGAGCACAGATTTAGGGGCCAGAGGGGAGGCAGGAGGCGTGCAAGGAGTGGACCTGGTGAGAAGTCAGCAGCAGCGCCGAGGCGGAGGGGAGGGGGTCGCATGCAGATAAAACACAGTGCAATAAGGGAGTATTCAGATCACCTTATCACCTTTCAGTCCGGGCTCCCCCATGTTTCCCATCAGCCCCTACAAGACAGAAGCCCGGTCCATCTGTGAGGGAGGCTCGAAGCCACTGACGTCAGGAGCCCTGGTTTGTACCCACTGACTTGCTGTGATCCCCGTGCTAGATGTGCCAGCCCAGGGCTCAGTTTTCACATTTATGAGGGGGCCAGTGAGCCCAGTTCCTAGGGCAGCAGTGTGGACTGAAGGAGCATGAAAATGAGGGTTGACTCGTGAACCCCAGCAAAGGACAAATCCAGGGGGAGGGTGCCAATGGACAGAGGTGAGCTTAATGCACAGTGTCACATACATGGTGGCCCAACGGGGTCGTCCTGGGACATGGTCCTCACAGTTTGAGCCCATCTTCCTCCTGCACTGTGGTTTGCCATTATAGTTCCTCTGTCCCTGGTGACGTCCCCACTGGACTTTCAGTGGCCATAGGTCTAGAACCACATCAGACTGGTGCTCAGCCCCAGGACGGCTGCTGCCCAATAAAGATGGCTGGCATGAATGTCATACAGATATGACGGGCTCTCGGGCCTGCCTGCTCCCACCCCAGCACCCCTCTGCGGGTCCTCCCGTCCTCCCATCCCCCAACATTGTGTCAAACCACCCTTCTTTCTGGCTGAAATGGGTCAGGGGTTGCCTGACTGCGACGAGGACCTGAATGGGGACAGCCGTTTACCTTCATGCCTTTGGGTCCTGGGTAACCAATGGGACCCAACGCTCCCATGTCACCCTGGGAAGAGAAAGAGAAGAGGATGCCGTGAGAGGTGGCCCCCAGGAGGCTGGTGGGGAGGGACGGTTCCCAAGGTCTCTGGGGTCGGGCTTCCAAGGAGGCAACCCTGCTAGATGGCCCTTGAAATTAGGAATATTCTTCAGTCTGTTTACTTCCATTGAAGTCCTGGAATGAATTTCCCATCAGTCCTTTCTCAAGGTCATTTCTTGGTCGCTGCTCCTCCCCAACCACTTCTTTCCATCTCCCATGAGATATTAGATATTTCTATGCCACATTAGATTCTTTACATCCCACACCAGCTAAGGGACTCAGAGCATGTCATCTAACTTCCTTGGACCTCAATCTCAATAAATATCTATCGAATAGGGTCATTGATCCTCTGCCTAGACAAGCTGCTGTAGGGGTTAAATAAGCACACGCAGGGGCTTTGATTCCTCTAGCTTAGTGAGGGGAGGCCCTTTCTGCTTTCCTGGCATCTCCTTGGGAGAGCAGCAAGGAAGGAATGAGGCTGTCAATCACAGACACCCCCGAGTTGGAGACAGACCCAGTCAAACGGTAAGATGCCGGACCGCAGGTTGAAGACCTCGTTTTAGATCCGTTCAGCCTGTGCCATGTGGAAACAGCAACGTCCCTAGCCTCTTGAGAGCTGGGAGGCAGGGTAGGTCAAAGGCAGACTATCTGATCTCAGCTCTCCTCTGCTGCTCACTCATTGTGTGATTTGGGGGTGGGGGTGGTAACCCTTCCATGCCTCAGTTTCCTCATCCAACAAATGGGGATTAACAATATTATGTCCCCCCTAGAGTTCTTTCGAAGAGTTCTGGACTTAAGCGTGTAAAGTATTTGGAGCTGTCTGGAAGCATTTTGGGTTGTCACAGCTGAAGAGGTGTCATGGGTATCTAGTGAGCAGAGGGCAGGGATGCCTCTAAATGCAGTGCAGTGTACAGGCCAGCATCCCACGAGGAAGAGTTCTCTGGCTCCAAGAGTCGGCAGTGTTGAGGTGAGAAGCTGTGGTTTCTGGAAGCGACTGGGTTTTCTCGGCACAAGCCCTCTCCTCACTTCCTATCCACCCCGTCACTACTGTCTGCCTGTAGCCACAGCCCTAATACTAGGCCCACACCCAGAGACAATACTCTCTTTTCCAGTCTCTGGGGCTGTGGGTCTAAATGTCTGGCTGCTGGGTGAGTCCCTGTGTCTGACCTCTCTGGGCCTCAGTTTCCCATGCGTCAGCCTCCATGGAGGCCCCAGGAAAGTGCTCTGAAGCATAGGAGGAACGAAGCCTTTCCCGGGCAGCCAGGCTCCAGAACAGGTTCCTGTCAGAGCTGCCTGGAGACGTCTCGGAGGGTGGCCGGGCAGCGAATGAGAAAAATCCCATTCCTGCCTGCCTCCTGCAGAAGGGCCCAGGGACCTGGGCCACGGAATGCCCCGAGGAGAGAGACAGAGCGAAGGTAAGGGTTCACAGCCCGCGGCACAGCCTGGTCAGGGCAATGCCAGTTCTCACCCCCCAGCCTACTGCGGAACGACTCAGATCATTGGAGCCAGATGCTGGAGGGGTCTGGCCGTGGCCCTGGATGGACTGGCTGTGTGATTTTGGGCAAAACACTTTCTCTCTCTGGACCTCAGGATCCCAATCTCATTGGACCAAACCACACCTTCCAGGGAAGCCTTTGCTGAGATCATCCGCTTTCAGTTCTCATCAGCTAACCTTCTCATTGACAAAGGGAGGGCTCAGTTTAACAGGAACTAAACAGTCACATTAACAACACAGGCTGCGAGGCCCTGTGCTAAGCGCCTCACACACCTCAACTCTGTTACTCCCTGCACAGCCCGTACAGACCTGCTCTACGACCCTCCCCATTTTACAGGCGAGAAAACTGAGGCCCTGAGCGGTGAGGGCTTGGGAAAATCAGAGCCAGACAGAGCTGGGATTCACGGACAGGCAGTCCAGCTCCAGTTTCTGGGCACTTCTGAAGTAATGTCTGGGGAGGAGGGCGTGAAAGGAGGGCAGAAGCCGGGACCACTGGTTGGGTGAGAGGTTGGCATGAGAGGGCAAGCCGGCCCTTCAGAGAACGGCACTGCAGTGGGCACTCGGCGACTCCTCTCTCCCGCAGGAAGGCAGTGAGGGGTGGCCCGCCCCGACTTCCCCGTGGTGCACAAATAAACAGAGCAGGCTCTGCTGGCACGCCGGCTCCAACCACGTCGGGGCCCGGGGCGGGCCGACAACCGGCAGCAGCTCCAGAAACACAGGTTCCTTCTTTCCGGCTCCAGGCTCCAGGCGGCTTCTGGTGTGGGCACAGGATTCCACACAAGGGCCGACGAACGCCTGCGTGCGGCCACGGGCAGCCGCGGCCCCACACCCTCCACACACACTCGTCGCCTCTGCGGGCCTCTCCCCAGGGGGCTGCCCAAGAGGACTACGTGTGGCAGGGGGCAGGGACCCGTGTGGGCATTCAACCCCGAGGGGCAAGGACTGATGGAAAAGGGATTCCGGCTGCAGGGGATGTGGGGAGAAGAAGGTGGTGTTGGTGCAGGACCCCCACGCTGGGCTATCCGTGCATTTGTGGGAGGACTAGAGAAAACTCCAGGCCACTGCCTCCACCCCACAACGCAGCCCGAAGAGCATCAGTTTGCTCCGCGCTAGAAACCCTCGTGGGCAGCTTGGCCACGCGGCACCCGGACTGTCGTGTCCCCACAAGGAAGAGCCGTGAGTGATGCCCTGAATTTGGATCCTGCTTCCACTTCTGCCTGAGCTCCCAGCCCCCGCTCCACACGCTGTGCCCTCATCGTGCTGGCTGCCAGCAAGAACACAACCAACCACATCTGCAACCGTTTACGGAGCCCCTACTGTGTGCCAGACGCCGCGCTCGACACTGCGAAGCCTCGTGAGACGCTTGTCAGCAAGAGCGCAGCGCTGTGGCAGGAATGGTGTAGACAGCTCGGGCACACGCCAGCTGCTCACAGGAGCCCCGGGAGCTCAGCACCGGTTCTTTGTCCCACTCCGTTTTACAGGTGAGAACATCGAGGCTCAGAAAGACCAGAAGCAGCCTGCCCAAGGCTCAGCAAGGAGGAGGCGACAGAGGCGGGACCAGGACCCGGGTCTGTCTGTCTGTCTGTCCCTACAGTCCACGCTCACTGGCCCTGGATTGACTCTGTTTACTGCAATAAAGGACCCAACGCTGCCTTTCCTCATCGCTGTCACTCATAAGTGACAGTGACTCAGGATGGGCTTCAGATGCAGAGATTGACACCCGTCCTTACTACTTCAGTGGACGCCGTGCGGTTTGCCAGGGGTCGCTGAAAGAAAACCCAAGGTGCTTCCGGTGCCCGCCCTTCATGGCGGAGGTGCTGACAGGATCCCCCTCCCTCCCTCACATGTCTCACCTTCCTGCCCTGCTGTGTCTCTTTAGCTGTGACATCCTCGGCCACCGTTTTCTATACCCGGTGTTCCACCCCGTGATCACATTGGTAAGGACCACTCGTCCTTGGGCACCAGCGTCACCCGACTCCATAGGCCGGGCCGAGCCTCTGTGGTGAGGGCTCAGAGCCTCACATGGCTTCATCCTATCCCTTTCCATGCCGATGACCATTTTTGTGTGTGCCCACGTGGCCACCACCTGCCCCAAGTCCCGGAGGAGCCACTGGCATGGCCTCACGCACGCGTAAGAAAGAAACCTGCACAGTCACGTTTACTAAACCTCCAGGGGAAAATCTGCAGCAGCGTCCCTGGAACCAAACGCCTTTAAAGGCAACAAGGCCTCTTTCCAGAAACTCTGAAAGAGGGTTCCCAGCCCCAAGCTGGGACCCAGGGGCTGAGGCAGGTCCTGGCTCCTGTGTGGTCTTAGTAAACACCATCTCTCACACAGAACAGCCCCTGGCATTGCCAGTCCACACTTCCATGCTCTGCTGTCGCCACTTGGCACAGCATGGGTAGAACTGTCCATGTGTTGGAATGGTGAGAAAGTGTGCACTGTACACACAGGCCCAGGTTTAGGTTATCGGCTGTGTGACCTTGGACAGGTTCTCCAGCCTCTCTGAGCCTAGGTTTCCTCAAGTGCACAGTGGTAATCCCACATCCTACTCTCAGAGGTTTGCAGTGACAATCAAGGATGTAGCACAGCGTCCTGTGCATGAAGGTTTGATACATGTCAGTTAGTGGAATTCCTGACTTTGTTTTCTAGACAAGGAAACAAAGCCAGAGGATCATGTAGTGACAGAATATGGTGGACTTGCCCACTATACCCCACATGCTGGGTGTGGGCCAGATCACATATTCTTTGGGTCTCCGTAAATGGAGGAGCCGAAATTCCCTCGGTGCCACTCAGAACGAAAGAGACAGAAATCTCCTTTGTTGAGCAGATTCTGGAGTCAGGCGCACTTTTCTTGAGGGCCTGCCAAAGGGCTCCAATTACTCAAAGGGGGGCTGCTTTGAGGCAGTCTAGCCGCATAGGCTGCAGGGGGCCACACAGGCCTAGGTTGCAACGTCCCTAACTGGTGACCTTGGGCCCCAGCCTTCCCATCTGGGTGACCAGGTTGCTGCAGCCCGCCTCGTGTACCTCGGGGCTCCCACTGCCTAATGTATGTCAAGCACACACAGAGCAGACAGACGCTCTGTAAATGTTAGTCTGTCCTCTCACGCCCTTCCTTCCTCTGGTTGCAAAGACCCCTGAGAGAGGGGACGTTTCCAGCTTCAGTCTGCATGCAAATTGCTTCAGCTGAGACCACAGAAGAAGGCATTGAGTAAATGTGCATCTCCACTAAAATGATTATCAATACGTGGAATTCCCATTTACTCAGCTAAAAAGCCACATCCTCTGGGAGACCGAGGGTGACTCACAGTCCAGCTCCCTGGTTTCATTTAACTCCTTGGTTAGAAAATTTCTGTTGCCTACTCTTGGGGGAAACAACTTTCCCCTCCCCGCTAGGGTTCCCCCAAATCCAGGGTGCGAGTGGGTACTTTGGATTGGAGAAGACTCTGGCTTGGGGTACAGCAGGGACTGGGTGGGCTCAGGTCCAGCCCTGTGACCCCCAAGGCACAAGGAGACAGGGACCATCACCTTGGCAACAAAGGGGATTTAAAAACAGCACAGAAAGAGGCTGAAAGAGATGGGAAAAAGACACAGGGCAAGAGGAACCGCCCAGAGAGGAACTCAGGCGCTCTTTCCAAAGAGCTAGCCCATGGGGCAGCAGTGTCTGAGGAATGCCAGGGTTCCCAGAGCTCACCCCCAGCTGAGACGCTGAGAGGGCAGCAGGAGGAGGATTGCCCTGGATTAAGACTTGGAAGACGTAGTCTCTGTCCATGCCTCCAGCCTCTCCTGCCTTGTGCGTGACCTTGACCAAGGGCTTCAGTTTTCCCATTTTGCCAAATGGGATTCTCCTAAGAAATCCTGCGAATAGGGTTGCCGGAATGAGTAAATAAAAATGTAGACCGCCCAGTTAAATTTGAACGTCAGATAAACAACGAGTGGTATTTTAGTATAAATGCATTCTAAATGTTGCCTCTGAAATTCCGATTTCGCTGGGCGTCTTGTATTTTTTCTGGCCACGCTAACTGTGATGAGAAAGGTGAGCACAGGTGGGCATGCGCTCCGTAAAGAGTCGGGGCTGTGAGGCCCGTCTCCAGAATTGTGTTTACTCAGCCCTTCTTGTCCCTCTCAGGAGCCAACCTAGCAGACACCAGGGCAATGACAAATAGGAAGAGGTGCCAAGGATGACAGCTGGGATATGCAAACATCCCTCCGAAAAGCTTTAGGGGTTGGGATCACACAGCCTGAGGAAGGAGACTTGGGAAGAACAGACAATGGCTAGCTTTAACATCTCACACAGCCTCTCCCAGGGCAGGGCTACACTTGGGCTCACTACACAGGAAAATGTGCACCATGAGAGCTCAGTGTGAATGGACTGGACTCCCACACCAGGGAGCAGCTATCACCAACCAGGATGTCCACACTGGAGTTTCATGACCACGTGACCAAGACGCTGCCGGGCTTCGAGAAGACTGGGGCTGTCCCCATGAAAGCAAGTCCTCTAACTCTCAGTGCACAGATTTCCTTTTCCAAAGCATCTAGGTCAGTGCCCTGTGCCAAACAAGGTGCTTAGAAAAGGACATCAGGGATGACAAATGTTGTGACTCATGTGTGGACACGTCCTCATCCCAAGCCAAGACAGACATCACTAATCAACCCCAGCAACCTCCCTCACTAAACCCCAATGGGACTTTGGAATCTTTCTCAAAGCAGGAGTCTAGACAGCTGCTACCAGGCACAAAATATCATGTATATGTGTGTAAAGGCTTCATCATCATCAACCATTATTATAACTACTCTTTCTTGAGTTGCTTACGAGGCACTGTATGTGTACTGGTTTCTTAAATCCTTAGAACAATCCTGCAAGTTAGGCACTCATATGTACTATCCCCATTTTACAGATGAAGAACTTGAGGCACAGGGGGTTAGTGAAGACATTTGCTCAGAATTGCCATTGAATGAGGGGCAGAGCTAGGATTTGAACCCAGGTGAGCGGGTTCTGGGACCTGCCCTCTTAGCCATGAGACTGGACTGGACTGTGCATCTCTGTGGTCTTAACAAGAGCAAGCACAATGATCCCACCTTACAGAGGGGTCCCTGAGGTTCAAGGAAGCAAGGCTGTAACTGAAGACCACGGAGCCAGAAGACGGGGAGGCCAGGATTCGGACACAGGTTGATCTGACCCTCTATCCTCACCTGCCCAGGTTTTGTTTCCACCCATCTGAGCAGGAGCACCCGGCCACTGCGCCCCTCCGGGCCCTCTTCCCAGGACTGTCCTCCCTCATGCCTGCACCCCCTGCGGCCCAGGGCCTCCTCCAGCCCTTCTCTGAACAGAATCGCTCAGCACTGTTGCTGGAGTGGCAGAAGCTCACAGCCCAACTGTCATATGACGGAACAGTCTGTTTGTGTCCCTCCGTGGTCCCCGCAGACTGAAACCCCAGGAGGAATAAGCCAGAGGGGACATCAGGTCCTGGAGGAGCTCCTACAGTCATTGCCCAGACTTGGGCCTCTCACTGGCTTTGGGGGCCAGGCCCAAGGTCAAGGCTACCCTCTGAAGGCCCAGTAGGGGGCTCTGGTTTAGGCTAGCAGAACCACTCCACAAGGCCTACCCCAACCTGGATGGACTCAGAGGTCAGAATGCCTCCCAACTCCCTGAGTACATCAGTAGGTAAAAAAATCAGTAATTAATATAAACATATTTTCCACTAATTGCACAAGTACTGAGTGCTAGACCTGGTGCCAAAGACTGACCATTGCGATGCTTCATGTAACCCTCACAACCGCCCCAAGAGGATTCTACTATCATCTCCATTTTCCAGCTGGGGAACTAAGACTCAGAGAGGACAAGTAACTTGGCCCAGGTCACACAGCCAGGATGTGGCAGAGCTGTGACTTGAACTCGGGTGGTTTGGCTCCAAAGTCAATGATCTGAGGACATGGATGGAGAAGATTGCCCAGCATGGCCCAGAGCCTCAGCTTTTCTGCCAGTCACTTCCTTCCTTTGAACCTGAAGCTCCTCGCCTGCTGAAGGGGCACGCTATCACCCGCCTAGACCTCCTTGCGGAGCAGCGAGCAAGCAGCAGGTGTGAAAGCACATTGGCAGTCTCATGCTCCAAGCACCCATCTGCATTTAACTAATGAAGAAAGGGGCTCAGAGAAGGTTGGTGATGCACCTGAGGACACACAGCAGGGCTTTCCTCCCTCAGCCCCCTGCCCAGACTGGCCTGTACTACTTCCCAGCTCCTCCTGGGATTTGATGGGCGAGGAACCTTTTCAGCAGCACTTGTCGCTTGCACACCCACCTGTGGGCCAACCCCTTTCCCAGCCCTCTGTGTACTTACAATAAGGCCGGGGACTCCCGGGGGCCCTGGCAGGCCCAGTTCTCCCTGCAAATCAAGAGAAATCAAGGTGGTGAGTGGCCCTGTCTTCCTCTGGGGTCACCCCTGCCCCACGCCATCCTTCATGCAGGTGCCTGATGGGTGGGATCCTTTAAGTTGAACAGTCCTTGTTTCTGACCTGTGCCCCTCCTGAGCCCAGCCCGAAGTTTGGACAAGACCCTTGCCTCCTCTGCCATCAGCTTTCCCCACCTGCAAAATGGGGAGGTTGGATTTCCAAATCTGGTAGCTCCCAATTGTACATGTGAAAGAATGGGCAGAATCCTGACCACGGTCATAAAAACACGCAGGATGCACGACCCAGATCTCATTTCACCCTTGTTCTATAGATGGCAAAACAGAGGCTCGGGAGCTTAAGGGAGGTTAAGATTCAGCCCCCAAGGGAGCCCAGGACTCAGCCCCAGACGGGTCAGGCTCGGGGAGCATCTGTGGAATTGAAGTGAGCCCATCATCAATTGCCGATTACAGACAGATCCAGCCGCTACCTCTGCAGGGAGCGCAGCGGCTCAGGAAGGAAGCCCCAGGGAGAGACGGGGGCATATGACAGCTATTCCAGGGCGCTCTGCGCATGGTCCACACCTCCAGGCTTCCTCTCCCACCAAGCCCGAGCCTGGGAGGGACAGGCAGGCTCAGCTCTCCAGGGCAAGCTGACCTGGCTCCTCGAGGGGCCTCCAATTATTTACAAACTCTGTAAACATGCCTGCGCTGCAGACTTCTTTAGACCTCGGCACTTCTCTCCAGGCAGGGCCTGCAAACCATCTGCTCCCCTAGGCTGCTGTAGCCCCATAAACATTTCTGGCACTTTGTAAGATGGCAGTAGCCCTGGCTTCCCCAGTGGGGAGCGACCCAGGAGCCTTTCTAAGTTCTTGGGAAGGGGGCACGGCCTGAGCTTTGGGACCCGGGGGGGAGGTCTGGGGGTTTTCCCAGGGGTGGGGGCACAGGGCATCCACAATAGGCAGAAGCCTGGGGTTCACAGAAAAGTCACGCGATTTGTCCAAGTGCATCTGGCTGGTAGGTGGCAGGGCTGGGATTTGACCCAGACTGTCTGATCCCAAAGCCTGGGTTCCTAAAACTCGCTGTGTGTTTGCTCTGAATCTCTTTCCTGTTCCCAACCACTTGCGATACTTACAGGGTTTCCATCCAGTCCAGGCGGGCCTCTTTCCCCAAAGTCTCCAGGAAACCCCTGAGGGCACAAGAGAGAACAAACATCTGCAGATTAGGGCTTATACCTGTGGGGGGTGTGGGGGTGGGGAGGCTTTGGTCCAGACCCACGTAAGGGACACAAGGACTCGTCCTGTAGTCTCAATCCTCAGTTCTAGGATCTGGGTAGGCACTGGGGTCCCGGGTCACCCTGTGCCCTCAACAGACAACCCCACCTAAAGAACTTCTCAAGGACTGGCTACTAAGGAGAGGCCCACGGCCAGTGAGCCCTCTTCTGATCTCAGAGGCTCTGAAAAAACCTGGTAACTGGCTCACCAGCGTGGAAACGCCCATTTCCCAATCAGGCCTGGTCCTGATGGAGGGGCGTGGTCAGGACCAGCCGCCACCAGGTTGACTCTATGTGGCCCATAAGGAGCAGGGCTGGGGAAATAAGTCCCTGCTGTGTTCTCCAAGTCCAGCATCTGGAGACGGCACAGAGGCTCACCCTGGTTTGCCTCCAAGTTGGCTGTGTGACCTTGGACAGACCCTCACTGACCCTCTGTCCTGCTCAGACTGGACTCTAAGAACCCTTCAGCTTGGCTCAGCCTGTAGACAAGGCCTGGGAGGAAGGAGCCTACCCCTTTAGGTTCAGGAATGCCACCCAGCCTGGGGCAGGGTGGAGGCCTTGATGCCATTTCCCAGGCTCTGATCCCAGCTGCTACACCCAATATATTCATAGGCAGCAGCCACCAGGCAGGTCTCAAACCCACGGGTCTGCACGTAAGAGTAGAGGCCACTCCAAGCCAATTCAGGATTCCTGTCAGCCCCAGTTGCCCGGCCAGCTGTCCCTGTGAGGCTCTGGAACTACAGCAACCTTATCCCAGTCCTGGCTCCAGCACCTACCGGCCTCTCAGAGCCTGTTTTCTCTGCTGTGCACTGGGGAGCACTGATATGAGCTGAGATGTGGAACTGAGGGCACGCCCTGGAGGGAGGCAGCGGCGATGTGTAAGAGCACAGCTCGGAGGCAGGAGCAAGGCAGAGACCAGTGGAATGGTCAAGACCCAAAGGGAGGTACTTCTGCAGCCCGAGTATAGCCAGTGATGACGGCGAGAGGGTAACATGACAGTAACGGCAAACTCTGAACAGCCCAATGAGATGGGTCCTATTCTTGGCCCCATTTCAGAGATGAGGAAACTGAGGTCCAGAAAGGTTAGAGAACTCGTTCAAAGTCACACACAGCTATGGAATAGCAGGGCTGGGATCTGAACCAGGCTGTCTACCTCCAGCGCCGGTCACTTAGCTATGGCTGGACACTGAATACAGAGTATGGACTTCAGCAAGCCTGGGGCCTCCCAAAGGGCTCATGAGAGCCCTGGGACATTGTACAAGAAGGAAGGGCATGACTGATGCTGAGGACGGGTTCTGCTTGCACGTGACCCAGCCCCTATCTCGATCTCAGTCTCTCTTCCTTCAGAGGAGTCAAACAGATGACCACTAGGAATCTAGGATTTATGATTAAGAGCACAAAGGTTGGGGGGAAAAGACAGGAGCTTTAAAAGCACTGAAGCAAATCTTTGGTTGGAACAATCATAGATAGTCTGAGAGGGATGGACAGACCCTAGCAGTTCCTGCCATTCAGCACCTCGTTGTCCCAGAACCTGCCCCGGGCTCCATCACCCCGCTAGCTTGCCTCATTCCTCCACGACTGAGCAACATATCCCATTGCTAACACTCGCCCAGGCAGGGCATGTGGCCGCACTTGCACCCCGCCTACTTCCCTCTGTCGGGCCACTCCTGCTTGTGCATGGAGTGTGCTCCCAGCCCAGCCAGCAGCAAGGACCTCCCTGCACAGGCCCAAGCTCCTGGCTGCAGCAGGCTGGCCTGAGGCCCAAGCACACAATGCTGAGTACCCTGCTGGGGCCCCAGCCACATGGTCTCTCCACTTCCCCAAGTCAGCCCCCGCCCTCACCCCCACCCCCAGGGAACTGAACGCCTCCTACTTGGAGCAGAACAAGGCCCAGGAGGAGATAGAACCAAGCCTGGGGCCGAGATTCCACATTTTCTCATGGCTACAGCAATTCAGAGGGATACATGTGCAGACAGGGACAGCCCTTGTCACCACATTGAGGGCAGGGTGCTGAGGGCTGAGGGGGCCTCTGAGGGCATCCACTGTCTGGCCTCTAAGCACTGTCTACCCCACCAGTCTGCTCCAGAAGGTGGGCCGTAGGGACAGGGGCAACAGGAAGTCCCACAACTGTCTCGAAGACTCGGCTCCCTGGCCTGCAAAATAGTCAGTCCTGCTCGACTCACCTGGCAGGCAGGAGCTGAAGAAGAAGTGAGAAGTTTGAACTCCAGCCCCTGGAAAACTCACACGTGTCTTCACATGCTAGTTGGGGTTTGCACCCCCAGTAGGAAGAGCCCGCGGGAGGATCTTGGAGACCTCTTTACACAGGTGAAATTCTCCAGTCAGGAAGTCCCTGCATAAGTCTAACCTGCATCTTTCCTACTGTACATGAGGTCCCCAGCAGCCTTTCCTCACGAGGCTGAGTGTGCTTTCACCCTGCCCTTTTGAAATCTACTAGGAAGCCACCAAGATTCACCTCAGGGAACAAGGAGGAGATAGGAAGGTGGAGTTCTCACCAGGATTCCAGAGCCACCAGCGGCCCTGGGACAGCTCTAACTCAAGTTGGGGACACAGGGTACCACAGCCCCAGCTCATAGCATGACCACAGCTAAACACTTTCATGAGCTTTGGCCTCTGTTTCCCCGTTGGCAAACGTGAAATCTGTCACTTTGCTCCCTGTTCCCTGCAGCCTGAGAACTGGAATGAACCCTGAACTTGAAACCAAAATGCACTGTTAGAAGCCCAGTCCTGCCCCAGGTGGGCATGTGACCTTAGGCAAGTCCCTGGTGCCCCCGAGCCACATACTGAGGAAGTGGGAGCCAGGCCTGGGCCTTTCCAGTTCTCAGCTCTAGGGTCTGCTCATCTGCCTCACTACACAAGACCAGCCTGGGCTGGCCTGGCCAGAGACCACGGGAGAAGCTGTGAGTGGTGGTGACCCGGCCCAGCCTTCCAACAGCTTGAGAGTGAACTCACAGAGCGACAGGAGTCCCCTGGGAGAGACCCTAGGTTGGGAAACATGGCTTGGTCCTCATCTGTGAGTGTCACTGTGCCGTGCCCCGCACAAGCCCAGGAAAGACCCCTTCAGCTCCAGCCAAGTTTTTAATATCTTAGATCTGGACTTTCCTTAGGAAACCACAACACATGTCTCTTTCTAGCAGGTGAAGTGAGGAGGACATGAGAGCTATAGACTAAGCTTTCCCTTGGAGGTTGAAGAGAGAAGCGATGCGGAAAGCACCTTGTATGAGCTAGCAAGGGTCCTGGGTTTGAGTCCTGACTCTGTCACTGACTTACTGTGGAGCTTGGGCAAGTTACTGGCCTTTCTGAGCTATGCCTGCTTATCTGTCTGACTAGGGGTGGGCCAGCTCATCACTAAGGTTCTGAGAGCTCCGGTGTGTGCTCTTATCTCTACTGTCTCTTCCTCAGCCCCCATCAGTAAGACTCGCATACCTCCTCCTTCCAAACCCGACACTGAGGAGGCCATGTGCATGGGTCTGAGGTTTCACTTGCCGGCGGGAGGTGGACCATAGCAAAATCATTGCCAAAACCGCCAGAAACGAGGTGGCTGCGAGCTGGCCTGAGGGAACTCGGCTCATTCTCCTGCCATTTCCTCTCGTTCACAAGTGCCTAGAAATTGCCTGGCCCAAAGCTTGCACAAGAGGAAAACTCATTCATAGCGGGAGCCGCCCCCAACCCCACTAGCCAGATCAAGGGCTGGGGAACCCTGGCAACAGAGGGATGGTCCTAAGGACCCCTCAGGGAGTGTGTGGGCTGAGGGTACAGCAGCCTGGAGGCTCGGCCAAGGCAGAGACAAAGCCATAGGGACTGGCTGACATGAAGTCCTTTCCATTCAATCATGTCCGACGCAGACCCTGCCCATTTGCTGCCATAGCAGCCGGACCAGAGTCAAGGGGACTTCCATGGCTCTCAGGGTTCATGCACGGCCATAAGGCTGTTTGGCTGAAGGGAGGAGGTTTCCTTCCACCCACATCTGACATGCCAGTGCCAGGGAGCACCCCCATCATGGAGAACAAAATCTTAGAAAGTTAGAGGAAGAGAGCAAGGAAGCAGAGACGAGTTATGAGTTATAAGGGTTTAAGTCCGGCAAGGCCTTGGAGGTCGCTGGGCAAATTGGCTTTGGCTGCCAATGCCTGTTTCCTCCCCTGAAAAATAGGTCTAATCAATCTCGCCTCAAAGAATCAGTGGGAGAATCACAGGTAGTTCAAATACCAGGCAGGTAAAAGGGCTCCATAAATGTTGCTTTTTAGAGGGATCTGTTTTGGCTACAGTGCTACCCCCAGCACCTGGCCCACAGGAGGCGCTCAATACTAAGGTGACCAGATGTTAACATTGGTAAAGCAGACACCATTGACTAGTGGGGAGGGGGTTCTTGATTAAAAATTTGGTCTATCTCCAGCCGTTCCCTAGCTTGTTGTGCATTCTTTCCAAAAATCGGGACTTTTTAAAAACGCCGCAGGACTTGGGACAAATTGTTAAAAATCGGGACTGTCCCACCAAAAGCGGGACGTCTGGTCACCCTACTCAATACATTTTCTGTTGAACAAGATATGAATGCGTGGCCTCATCTCACACAGAGATGGAAACATGGCGCTGTGCGCCTTGGACGCAGGGCTGCCGTCCTGGCCATGAGCAGGAGGCTTTCAGATCCAAGAAGAAGACAAACACATGGAGACGGCGGATAAAGGGAGTGATGGACGTAGGAGAGGGGAGGCTGTGGAGGGTGCAAAAGAGGGCGGCTGAGGCATGGTGCCGTCATCCTCATGGAGAGGAAGCGGGATATGCCCAGGGTTTCACGAGTCTTGCCTCCTCTGTGCTCAGGGGACTCTGGAAACCCGTGTTCTAAACAGCTACACTCTGGGGCCAGAGGTGGTGAAAGTGTGGCTGCTGCCTTCTAACCCAGCTGTGACTCTCAGAAACCAGAAGACCTTGGCCAAGTCATTCACCCCGCCGAGCTGCCATCGCCTCATCTATAATATAAAGGGCCAATGCCTGGCCCTCTGGGAGGCTCCCAGGATGGAGTTGGTGGCCCCAGAGGTGACTTCACCCTGCAGTGCTCTTCCCCGGGGAGCCACAGTGCTCCCATTCTCACCTCATTTGGGTTTCTCAAAGTGAAGAGGACTTCAGTCGCCCATTCTCCAAGTCCTCACTACCCCCTTACCCTACTCTATCGTAATACTCAGCACTCTCTGATGGTCAGTTCTTCATTCCCCCATTTAATCACTGTCTGCCCATCAGAATGGGAACTTTGCCTCTTGTTCACTGCTCAGCACCAAGCACAGTGCCTGACTCACAATGCACATTCAATATTCACTGAATGAATGAATGAATGAATGAATGAATCTCCTCATCCAAGGTCAGCTGGATGGAGAAGCAGATCCAAATGCCAGCCCAGGCCTGGGGGACTCCAGGTCCTTGCCTGAAGCCAGAAGCCTCAGGTGCTGTTCCCTGCCCACATCCAGGTGTCAAGTGTTAGGCCTCAGGGCACAGAGGGGCTGTCAGTCACAGAGCAATCTAGGTCTGAGGGTGAGATGCCCCCGTCAGCTCCTTGCAGCCAGGATCTAGATCTTGCTTTTTAAAAACTATATCCCTTTTCCGGCCCCCAGAGGGTCCAGATCCGTATACTGCAACAGGTAAGGTACGGGCTGGGGAACATGCAGCCAACCCCAGAATCACAGACACACCCCTGCTGGCCACCCTTGAGGGCTCTGGGCTCCCTCCCAGCTGCCTCTCAAGGTCTAATCTCCCCACAGTCCCTTCTCCATCAACCGAGGCAAGGAGAGGCCCAGACCCAGAGCTGATGAGGGCCCTGAGTCTACGCAACAACTTACAAGGCACCGGCAGAGAGCCTTAAGCCACCAAAGGGGCCCGGCCTGAAAGAAAGATGCCTCAGGGACAGTCCTGGGTCTCCCTCAGACTGGCAGTGGGACCCTGGACACATCACTCTGTCTCTCAGAGCCTCAGTTTCCCCTTGCAAATAATGAGATCATTGGAATAAATGATTTTTCCCCCAGGCGAAAATTCTAGGTCATGTACTTCTACAATATTATCACCAACCAGTGAACCCGAGCCATCGCTGAGGTCAGAGGGCCCCAGAGACCACTGAGTTAGGATCCTGGCTCCAAATTGAATTAGAATCCTGGCTCTGTTGTTCACTCTTTGTGAAAACCTCGGACAAATCACTCAGTCTCTCTGTGCCATGGCTTTCTCTTCCTGCCCCGCAGACATCCAAACAATAGGAAAAATAATTTCCTGCTATGATGCAGTCATGGACAAAGCTGGGGACGTGGGGGTTATGGCTGAGCCCCTCTGAGGGCCACACCTGCTGTGGGCCCACCCAGCACCCCACTACCCTTGTGTGTGCATGAGTGAAACTGGTGACATCAAGACAACACGGAGACTGAGTGCTCTCTGAGTTAGGAGCACCAACACCCAGCCTAGACAAGACCCCCCGGTCCGAGCAGGACCCCCAGCGTAGATACTAATGACCCCGACAGCAGAAGCCCCAGACACATAACTGCATTGCAGAGCAACGATTGCACACATGCACAGAGAGGCTCCACCCCAGAGAGGCCCAGAGCCCACAGGAACCCCAGCCCTAGCCAGAAAGCGGCTGGACACAAGGCCCGGACAGCACCATGTGCCGGCCCATACACTCAAAGCATGGTGACGGCCGAGCAGAGAAGAATGCTCAGACGCCGGGTGGACAGGGCAGCGTGGCCAGTGGGAGGCCAGGGTCCCCCATAGAGTGCATAATAGACACGGAAAATCTTTACCGGCCTACCCATCTTGCCCCTCTTGCCAGGAACGCCAGGCAGGCCCTGTAGGGGAAGAGACGGAAAAGCGGTCAGGACAGGATTCCAGGACGGGACAACCAGCCCCAGAGCTACCCACAAGAGGAAGTCACAGAGAGCCTCGTGTCTAGCCACAAGCTCAGGAGACACCGGCTCTGTGCACAGTGGAGGGATGGTCCTTACACTCTAGGGTCGGGGTCTGCATAGACCTGAGCTGGGAGCTGGGAGATGCCTGAGAAAAGCACCCAGCCTTCCTGGTATTCAGCAGGTGCTCAACAAGTGCTCCTGCTTTCCTAAGATTCTCTGTACTCCACTTATTGATGAGCTTACAGATGAGTTCCCAATTACAGTATTAGGCTTTGGGGGGTACAGAGAGGAAGGTCCAGAGGCCTGTGGGTCATATAGTCTCTGTCATCATTACTCAACTCTGTCCCAAGAGCAAAAGCAGCCCTGACACTGCATAAATAAATGAGCGTGGCTGTGCTCAAAGAAGCTTTACAAAACCAGGCGACAGTCGCAATCTATCTAGTCCACTAATCTGCAGACACTTGATCTGCAACATAAAACGGGCCCGTTTCTCGTTTGCTGAAAGCCCTCCCAAAGATCCCCGTGCTCTCAGAGCAGAGTGCCCTCCTGACCTCAGGCCCTGGGTGCTGTGTGACTTTGCCCAGGTGCTTGATCCAGCCCTGTCTCCTCCTGTCCTCACTTCGCACTCAGCATTTGGACTATGCTGCCCGTTAAACGTGCCGAGTGATCCTGTGTCCCTGACTTTGCACACTCTGTTCCCTATGTCTGGAAGCCATCTGTCTTGCCTTTTCCCCTGAGCAGACGCCTATTCCACTCAAGGGTTCCTGTGCAGAGGGGGTTCCATGACTCCTCGGGGCTGGCACCTGGCAGAGGGGGTGGGTGGGCTGGGTTAGAGGTAAACGAAGAAAGCATACTCACTCGTTCTCCATCGGACCCTGGTAGGCCGAAGAGCCCTGGGGGTCCAATGTAGCCCTAGGAAAGAGCAGGGGCAGGGGTCAGAGAGGCAGAGTGGTGGGGTGTGGCTGGCCTGACCCATCCCAGCCGCTGGTACTTCCCTCCCACACCCTGGCTCCTCTTCCTGGCTGGTGACAGCAGCCGCTCCAGTGGCTCCTCGATGACATAGGCCTTGAGGCAAGTGTATATGCCCATGGACTGCATGGTGATGGCTTCCACGATGTAGTCCAAAGGCACATACCCTCACGCCAGGGAAGGGAAGGGCGCTCGCGGGGAGAGGCCCGCCCCACAACGGGGGCCTCCGGGAACCTGTGGGAAGGAAGCTCTCGGCCGGGTTAGATGCTAGAGTGGCACCAGGTTCTACCCACCCCCAGGCAGGCTGGCAGGCGCCTGTGGCTTATGCAATGCCTGCTCCTAGGCCCTGTGGGGCTCACACCCACCCCTGGCCGCCTGAGTGCCAGCGGTAGCAGCAGCTGCCAGCCCAGCCTGCTGACATCCTGTCAAACACATGTGTGCCACTGTATTAATCCCTTCAGACTGGCTGTTGAACCTTCATTAGACATACAAATGAAGCTAAGGCTTTGGAGATCAAGAGATACAACTCGCCAGGGGTGGAGTCCCCTGCTCTAGGAAGCACCTGAGTTTCTGTCCTCTACCTCTCCAGCCTTTATTCATGCTGTGGCCCCGACTAGGCATGCCCTTCCCACCCTAGGACTACAGGTCAAATCCTTCCCAGCCCAGTCCTCACTCTCTCCCCTGGCAAGCAGCCTCAAGGCCCGAAACCAGGAGCAATCTCCTCCTTCTACCCCATACCATGTTTGCACCCCGGTTAATAGGACTGACCACTTTTTGTGCTGTAATTTCACTATCTGTGTCCATGTTTCATGTTCTCATTAGCTTGGGAACTTCTCAAAGCCAGGGACCTCGCCCAGGGCTCCTATCACTGTCTGCACTCTCTAGATGTTTGTGGGATAATCTAAAAATAACTATATCTTTTGCTGAGCACAAACTATGTGCCACGCCTGATTCTCAGTGCTCTGCATGCATCAATACACTGACTGCATCCCCACCCCACCCCCAGGAAGTAGGTATTATTAGTCAACCCCCTGTAGAAGTGAGAATGCTCAGGCCCAGAGAGATGAAGTGACGCACCCAGGGTCACACAGCTAGACTGCGGTAGGACTCATATTCAAATTCAAGTCAATGACAAGTGACTCCTAAGGCCAGGCTCCTAACCATCCTACTATACTTCCTCTCACAAACAAGCAACCAACTCAGGCTTACAACCATCTGTCCTTTCCTAGAAGGTGTAGAGGCCAAAGAGCCTCCTTCTTGGTACCCAGCATATTTGTCATCTTAACAAGTGTTTGCTGATCCTTCCAAACAGGCCTTTATAACCCAGATTTACAGATGAGAAATGGGCTCCAAGAGGTCCAGCAACTTGCCCAAGATCACACAGTTGGTTAATGGCAGAGCAGGTCTCAAAGCCAGTTGCCCTGATCCCAAAGCCTGCACTCTGTCTACTTCATAAATAGGAGGCTGGTGATGGCAGGGTTGAGAGGGCATCTGGAGCAGCCCTGGTTCACGAGTCTTCTTAGGGCCCTGTGACCCGAGAGCAGGTATACTGGGGCCAGACCACCTCCCTCCCCACATGTGGCCTCAAGATGACACCAGCATAGCAAACATCAAGCTTCCCCAGGTGTCATTAGCCTGTCTTACTCTTCCTGTTCTCCTGGCAGCTCACAGACCCTGCAGTTGAACTGAGAAGACCTTCTCCCTGGGTTCAGAAGGCCCCTCTGGGGCCACAGCTCATGAGAACAGCTGGATTAAGGGCAGGAGGCCCACCACCACCACATCCATCATCATCATCATCATCATCATCATCATCATCATCACCACACCACACCACACCACAAAGTCACCATCATCACCACCATGACCACCACACCACATCATCATCATCATTACCATCATCACTATCACAATACCACACATCATCATCTTCATCACCACCACCATCACCACCACCATCATTACCCTCATCATCATCATCATCATCATCACCACCACCATCATTACCCTCATCATCATCATCATCACCACCACCATCATTACCCTCATTATCATCATCATCACCACCACCATCATTACCCTCATCATCATCATCACCACCACCACCACCACCACCATCAGCAGCAGCAGCAGCAGCACCACACATCCTGGGAACTTGCCTACCAACCCCCTTCCCACCTCTCAGATGCTCTCCTAACAGCCGCCTGTTAGTTCCCGGAATTAGGGGTAAGACTGTGGCCACAAATAGCTTTGGCTCAGGAGTGGAGGACACCTCACGCCCACCTGGCCTGACCGTGGACTACGTGACCCACTTGCTGAGCATTCTGTGAGATGCCATGAACCCAGCCCTTGGGACACCCGTGCCACCTTAGCTGTGCAGGACAAAGTAGGGACATCGGGTCCCCACCGCGAACCCAGTTTCCTTGGGTGTAGAAGAGAGAATTCTATCAGCTCATCTCTGAGTCTCCCAAGCTCCAGTCACTTCCATTCCATTTCCCCAGAACCTTCTCCACAGCCCCACAGCCCACCTGGGAGCCCCTCCCTCCTCAGAACGACTCGCTTCCCCATTCCTGGTGTTCCCATAACCATGCTAGGTAGGTGGTCCCCTCACCCTCAGTCAGGAGCCAGGGGCAGGCCTCTAAGGATTCCAATGGCAGCCAGAGTGGCCTGGCTTTGATCCCCAGCACTTGGGATGTGCTGGGCTACAGGCAAGCAAATGCCTGCTGGTAGCAGCTGGACTACGGCCGAGCCCCTGGTTGACCCTTTGCTGCCCAGTGTGCCCAGCTATGGCTCACGAGTCCCCCAAGCCCCCTCCTTGGCCCTCCTGCTGCCACACTCTGCTCTCCAGCAAGGGCTCAGGTGGGAGGGTTTTAGCCCCATCCCCCGACAGACACTGGCTGGAGGCCTCCCAGCCCTGACATTGCTCAGGCCCACTGGAGAGCCAGGTAACACTCACCCAGGGCCCCACGCGTATGGCACTTGACAAGGCCCACTTACCCGGCTGCCCTTGGGGCCAGGGCCTCCTACAGGTCCAGGTAACCCCTGCAACATAAACGACAAGGGGGCAAGGACATATGGAGACATTCTACTTGCTGCCAAGTACCCAGGGAGAGTCCTGTCTCCTTTGGGCCTCAGTTGACCCCTCTAGAATGGGAGTGGGTTAGCCTCATGGTCCCCAAACTGAGCCACCAGCTACCCCCGGGGTCCCAGGGAGGTGGCTTAGGGGAAAGACTGGGTGGAAGGAGCCTCTGAAGTCCCACCCCACAGCCAGAATGCCTCTTTCTTCTGTTCTCTTCCTGAGCATCCCTTCCCTCCTGCCTGGGTCCAGCCCCCTGAACAGCCCTTTGTTCAGGGCCCACCTGGCAGGTGCAGCTCCTTGGCCCCCAGCCCACTGCCTCCCTCTCCCTGGGGGCACCCGTGGCCACTTCCACACCACCACGGCCACAGAGTCCAGAAGCCATATACTGCACCTGCCTGCCAGGGTAACCTTTGGCCCCTGGGCTGCCCTCAGGTCCCGGCCGCCCCTGCAAAGCAATGAAGAGAAACATGAGGCAAGGAGAGACCCTGCCCAGCTCCAGGTCTGGGGGGCCAGGGGGGACTGGGGCTTACAATGGACAAAGAGAAGGGCGGGAATGTGAGATGAAATGGGAGGAAGGGGAAGCCCCTAAGCCCACCCCTCTGTGAAACCGGTCAGACCAGCTCAGGGGTACAAAACCCCCCATGTGGGCAGCTCGGGAATAAGAAAGCACTGAGGAGGCCTGGCTGGCTCGCCGCTGCTGGCAGCCGCTGCTGTTTGATTTGGGCCAGGGCAGCCAAAATTCCTGCAAAGCCCGTGGCAGTGCGTATAATATCCCCTAACATCGCCTGGAACAGGCCAGCTATTCATGGCTCTCGCCAGAGTTGAGCCGCTCATGCCAACGCTAAGCCGGCGTGGACTCCAGCTCTTTCAGGCAGATGTGGTTGGGGGAGAGGTGGGGTGGGGTGGGGGCCCCAGCAGGATGGGATGCAGAACCTCCTGGCTCTGGGGCTTGTGCCTGGAGCAGGGCCCGGGCAGGAGGCCCGAGGCAGGCAGGGTCTGGAGGGCTGGACCGTGTGCAGGATGGGGCTGAGGCTGAGGTCCTCACCTGTTCTCCAGGGTGCCCCGCTGGTCCAGGATAGCCTTTGAGTCCCTGTGGGGGAAGAAGCCACATCAGGCCAGGAAGACACATGTGGGTCTGTGCATCACAGAGGCCCGGGCTCCCTGCCTGCCTTTCAGCACTGCGTGCACCATGGCAGGGGACACATAGTACACGTTCAAGAAATGCTTGTGGAATGGCTCCTTGTACAGCAGGCTTAGCAGGTTCCTATGGCTCCCTCTCTGCTGCTAAAGGTTCTTAGACCAGAAGCATCGAAGCTGTTCACTACTGGGACAGAGTTTGTGAGCTGAACTGAGATAGGGCAACTGATGGAGGGATGCTGTACCTTAACCATTCTTTCCAGATCCAGAGAGAAGGCGAGACCGTCTGAAGCCGGGGTACAGGGATTTCTCAGCGAGTGGGTGGAACAGGTAGGACCTTAAGCTCTGGGATCTGTTCAGCCACCTTATGATCGTGACCGTCTGTCAGGACCTGCCCCTTCCCAGTAACCCCCTATCGGAAAGGATCTCACATCTGTCGACTGAATACATTAACCAAAGTAGCTGCCTCCCTTCCCCTCACTGGTCCCAGCAACTATTCTAAGGGGACAGAAGCCACCCAATGGCCTGATGGAGAAGGAATCTGGGTAACATCCAGCACCAACCTTGACCCTCTGTCTCCAAGGCCGAACTACCCTGGTCCAAGGCCAGGTCGCTCCGTCAGGAGAATCAAAGTGAGCGTATGCTTTCCGATAGCACTGGGCACCACTCCTGGGCCATGTCGTAAGAGTTAGGAGCTCTCCAAAGGGAAATAAATCCCAGACTTCAAGCTTCTATCAGCTCAGGGCTGTTGTGAAATAAGACCCAGCAGAGGGCTTCCATGTCAGACAGGGCAGCTGATCTCGTTAGAGCCCCTGGGCTTGGCTCAGACACCGTGTCTGGCTTCCTAGGCAACTCCGGGTAGGTTACCACCCTTCTTTCTCGGAGGGAGTTAGCACTCGGAGACCCTTCAGCCCTGGTGCTTGAGAATGAGGGTTCTAAGGCTTCCCCATAGGGTGACAGAGAAGACTCTAGTATATACACACATGATGCCTGCAGACCCCTCTGTGCACGGCTATTTACCCCGGCCAGCACCTACGCGGCCTTCTTAGCCCTTACAACACCAGACGAAGGGTGGGTAGGGATCATCATGTCCATTTTACAGAGGAGAAAACCGAGTCTCAGAGAACCTAAGCCACTCACCCCGGGTCCCATGCCTAAGGACCAGCAAGCAAGCTCACACTCACCAAGGCGTCCTTCTGACACCTGAGGCCACACAGAGCTCCTTGCAGACATCCTGGGCATGTACAGATCATGCACACACACCAACACACATAGGCAAACACACTCAGCAAGCCTGCCCATCCCTAGGAAGTGGAGTTCTTAATTATAAACAGCAAATTTGGTGCGACCTAGGAGGTTTGGGGAGTTTACAAGCATTCCTTCTGCACCTACTCATGCCTCAGACTGCTCAGCGATATGATTGCATCTCAATCCGGGGCCCGTGAGATGGATTCGATGTGGCTGAGTGAGACTCTTTGAAGTAGAGCGTGCCCTCTTTTCCCCGGTGGGGAAACCGAGACTCAGGCCACAGTCAGCAGCGGGCAAGCAGTGTGGATAAGCTCCTGTTTCAGATTGTTCTGGATTCTTTCCTGCTTCACTGCTGGCTGGCTGTGTGACCTGGGCCACCAATATCACCTCTCTGAGCCTTGGTTTCTGCTTTTGTAAACTGGGATATAAGGGGATAGTACATGGATTGCATGATATAATGTGTATAAAGCATTTAGCACAATATCTGGCACTGAATTCCAGGGCCCTGTAAAGACTCGCTTCTATTATCATCACAATCTTCCTAGTTCATTCATTCATTCATTCAACAAACATGTACTGAACTTGTATGCACCAGCCCTATTTTATGTATGGGATGAACAAGAAGACATCTTTTGCCTTATTGGAGTTTACAGTCCAATTAAGGAGATATAAACCCCAGTAAATATACAGGATATTGTCTGGGGGAGCGGAGGGATGGGGAGTAGTTGTTTTCATGGGTGTAGAGGTCCAGGCTTGCCAAATAAAAACATTCTGGAGCTTAGTCACATAACACTGTGAATATACTTAACACAACTGAACTATATACTTACACATGGTTAAGACCCACAGAGCCACCCAGGGAAAGACCCCCTTACAGACCAGAAATCAAAATAGAATTTAAAGAAGAGTTGATGTGTGGTTGCGACCAGTGCTTCGAAGAAACGTGAGCAGATTTAGAGGGGAGAGTGGCCGTGCTGGGGAGCATGTGACTACAGGTGAGCAGGCAGGTCAGGTGACTCTGAAGAGATGATGAGGTAAGGGAGCTGGACACGGAGGCTGGCTCTTTGGGGACAGGCATTCCAGGTAGAGGAAACAGCAGGTGCAAAAGCCCTGAGGCAAGAATGCTCTCCCGTGGGTGTGAGGAATCTTGAGGCCCATGTGACTGGAGCGGAAAGAGTGAGGGGTGGGGGCAGAGGGCCAGGGGCAGTGGGAAGAGAAGCAGTAAGCCAGAGCATGCCGGGCAATGACAGGATGAGAATCCATGGAGGGTTTGGAGCAGGGGTGTGTCAAGACACAACGCATCTCATCGCCGTTATCTTTCTCCACTTGGAGTTTGCTGATGAGGAAGAAGAAGCAAAGTCTTTCCAGCTGCGATGAATCAAGCCTTGAGCTCTAGGCTGTGTGACTCAGCACAGGCGACTGCCCTCTCTGAGTCTCATTCTCCCATCCTCTGCCTGCCTCAAGGGGTCGCAGCAAAGAGCCAATGAAATAACAAGCCAGGGTCCCAAGAGAAGCATGAAAAGCGACCAGGGAGCCCCTGAGCCTCACACGCTCCTTGGGCTCCCTATGCAGACCTGTTGGGAACCAATGCGCAGCTGAAAGGAAACCAATGACCATCAGGGACATGGCCAGTGGCCTGCCCTAAGCCTGGCTTGGCCGAAGGCTTCAATGCATCAGCTCATTACCTCCTTCAGTTCACTCCGGGGAGGAAGAAATTACTTGCCAGCTGAGGGAACTGAGGCTCAGGGAGATAAGACTCTCAGGGAGAAGCTGAGGCCACACAGCTTCTCAAGGGAAGTGCCAGACTGTGACCCTAATCCCTGTCTGTATCCTTAACCACCCAATCATGGATGAGACATACTGAGTCCTCTTAGAAGACACACAGAGCCACCCAGGGAGAGACCCCCTTACAGACCCACCTCCCCAGGACAGAGCATGCAGATTACTACAGCATTTAGGGGCAGAAGACAGTCACAACAAACCTCTGCATTGGAAGGGATCTAAACCATCAATCTGACAGCCTCCTTTCTCCTTGCACAGGCTGAGAAACTGTGGCTCAGAGACGGGAAGGGACTTGCCCAAGGTCCCTTAGCAAGTTGTAGCCAAGCCTGGACTGTCCTTCAGGACTCTAGACCTGCTGGGCCGTGTTTTGCCCAGAAGGCCACGGTTCCTAGGTCTTTCCCAACCAGTGGACCCTACAGGGCTTTGCACATGCATTTCTCCTGGCTGGACAGGAGAATCTCAGTGAGTGAGCACAGCCACGGATGGGCTGGGGTGGGCAGGAGGTTCGTACTCTCCCTGGAAGTACCTTAACAGTATTTACCAAGCTAGGGCCAGCCTAATGGCTTCAAATGACAGGGCCCCAAGGCCTGGAAGAATCTAAACCATTATCTTCTCCAGGGCCCCGGCAATTATGGGGAGGGCACTGACCGCAAGGTGGACCCATGGGCAGTGATTTCCCCATGTGTGATCAGTGCACTAGGGGAGAGCCAGTGCTTCAGGAGAGTTCCACAGAGCATGAAGTCCACAAGGGGCCTGTGGCTGCCCGGGCAGGCGGGTCTCCACAGGACCCGTGTTTATAATAGAGCTCGGTCTATATTTTGGTTTGGGAGCCAGATTAATCATTGCTTACAATGCACAAGGAGAAACCAGACATCACCTCACTGTTGCTGCAGACAGTCTCCCTGTCAGCTGGGGTGCTATTTGGGCTCTTTGGGCAAGGGGGGAGGGGGTCCTGTCCTTGCCTGAGGGTCGTGGGGACCAACACGCTCCACCTCAGCTCATCCAAAGCCCGGGTGTCTCCTGCAGTAGAATGGAACTCACCATACTTGCCTAGCACTCCGTGAGATTCCCCTACCACCTTGCAGCCTACAAGCCACACAAAGCAGTCAACAGGACAGAGAACCCCCACTGAACAGAAAGGATCAGCGTGGATAAAACACAAGCCAAGAGGTAGGTAGGGTGACCCATTCATTACATGACATTGGGACAAGTCCCTGCCCCTGCTAGGCCTCCATCTCCCCAGCTGCCCTCTCAGAGCATCTTGTCATCTCAGAAGTGACAGGATTCAGAATGTGTGGCTTTTTCAAAAGCACAGTCGACCATCACAACATAGCCAGGCGTTTGACACCAAAATCCACTCAGTGGGCACCTGAGACAGGTCAGGGCAGGAAGGTACAATTTCTGTAGGGCTCCTTCATTCATCCAGTTGTTCATTCATTCAGTAAAGGTTTGCTGAGCCCCAAAGACGAGTCAGACCCTGTGTTAGGCACTAAGAATACTTGGGTGAACAAAACAAACTCATTCCCCACCTTCTAGAAGAGGTTATAGGTATTCAACACATATGAAGAGGAAGGTGGGAGAGGTGGAACGAATGGAGTGTAGCCAGCCAATCAGAGCAAGCAGCATTGCCAATGAAGGTCTGAGGGAGGAGCCGCGTGGGAGAGCAGAGGGGAACCTGGCAGAAATGGCGGGAAGTGCGGATCCCAGGAGCCCAGAGCAACTCCACAGCGATGGAGCCTAGAGAAGGTTCTCAGTCGGCACTCTGCACGGAACTGGGGGTGTTACATCCAGGTAGAACTGGTTCTGCAGATCATCTCAGGCAGCCTCAATCACGCTGCCCCCCAAAACATTCCCAGGTGACCCCTACTGCCCTCCCATTTTTATTACAGCTTCTCACAGATGGCAGCCAGTCAGATAGCACAGGGAGGGCTCATGGGCAGGGGGAGGGTTCCAGAAGGAGTCGGAGAAATGAGTACCTAGGGGTACAGAGGATTGGATGGAGTGAGGGTTTCTATGCCTGTGGGCTGGATAGCAGTGTGGATGGGGACTGGCCTGTGCATTGCAGGGTATTGAACAGCCTCTCTGGCTTCTACCCACTAGGAGCTAGTAGCAGCCCCTATCCTACTTGTGACAACCAAAAATGTCTCCAGACACTGCTAGCTGTTCCTTGGGGTGCAAAATCACCCCTAGTTGAGAAGCACTGCCCTACAGGAGAGAAGGCAGGAGGGTCAGACTAGGGACAGCACGGGACTTTGCCCTCCCAAGGTGCAGATGGGGTTCTGGTAAACTTCTTGGCTACGGGAGGGTGGTTAACTGTTAACTAAGCAAGATGACTGATGGAATCGGGCAAGCAAGGACTTCAGTGTTTCTTCTTCAAGATCATTAGGATCACTTGTTCATTCCACAAATATGCACGAGTAGGCAGTGCCTACCATGTGCCAGCCCTGGGCACATGGCATCTCATTTAACCTTCTAACCATTCCAAGAAGCAACTGAGGTTCAGTGGGGTCAGGCCACTTGCCCAAGCTCACAGAGCAGGAGAGGGACAGAGCTGGGCTCCATCCAGGCCGGTCTGACCTGGTCTACGAGCGGGCCCAGCCCTTGGGAATCGGCTCATCAAAGCCCCTCAGCAAGCATCTCAGGTAGATGCACAGAACTGAGGCTTCTCAGGTGGGGAGGTTTATCCTACTTGGTGGGCCCGCTCTAATTTGAGAAGCTCTTTTCAGTGCTGTGAAGAGAGAAAGGGTCTGAGGGTCATAGACCTGGATTCAAATCCTAGCTCTGCCACTTCGTGACCCCAAAGGTATCTTTCCATTAAGCCTGTGGCTCGCTGCCTTGGCTGCATATGAGGCTCTTGTGCCTGGGTCCCAATCACACCCACTGAACCGGGACCCCTGTGGTGGGGCCCAAGCTTGCAAGCTTATTTTACTGCACAGCTGAGCTGGGTGGGGACCCCTGCTGCAGAGCTCACCCTTCACGAGGCCCCTCAGTGATCTCATTTGCATTTAACCCCCAGTGTGGGCACATAGGTACATATTTGCAGAAAGACTGGTTGAATGAATGAATGAGTGAAACCTCTTTGGGCAGTGGCTTTCTTGGTTGTTAAGCAGGCACACTACTGCCTTACCTCTTGGAAGCTCTTGTGATTGTCCCTCAACAATGTGATGAGAACAATCACTCTTTACGCCACCTCTAATTTGCTGCACTAATACGGAAACCCTCCCAATCCAAACTCCCTTTCCGTGCCTATTTTTTCCCCTAGTCCTTTTCATCTTCTAACATACCTTACATTTTTATTGTTTTTTTCTTTTATTGTCTCTCCTCCCACCACCCCCCTCCCCCCACAAGAATAAAAGCTTTGGGGGGAACAAGAATTTTGTCTATTTATTCAGCTCAGTACCTGGCACCTAGTAGGTACTCAATCAATTCTGTTTAATAAAAGAATGAATAGGATTATGGGTACCACGCTGAGGTGACAACAAAACTCAATAAGCTAGTGAGCAAAGAGGACGCTGACCTCACCATTCACCCACTGATGGCCCCTTGTCCCCAAGGCTCTCCACATGAGATGAAGCAGAAAAGCCACCCAACAAGACCAGGGCAGAGTGGCCACTGTTGTCACCAAAGACGGCTGTGGAGGAGAAACCATTTACAAGCAGTGACAAGTCCAGGCAGGGTCCTCCTTGACCCCCATCCCTGGGGACCTGAGCTTTCTCAGGCTCTGCCCACGACGCTCTGTGAGCAGGTGACACTGTCCCACTGCAGACCGAATGTCTCCGTGTTTGCCTGGGCTGGGGCGAGGGACAGCACAAATAGCTTCACCAAATGGCTGCCCAGCCACAGGAAGGCTCTTCCTGCATTTAGACAAGACACACTTCCCTTCTCAGGTGAGCTGGTCCCTCCTGGCGGGGGCTCTTGGCCTCCCTGAACAGCTGCCAAGAGCAGAGAACTCTGGAACCCAGACAGGAGCTGGTCCGTTGAGTTTCCCCATCTCCTGCCGTCTCTGCTAGACGCCCACCACCATGCAGAGCAAGACCACCACCGGCTGCTTTATGAGCCAGGGCTGGGAGAGACTTTCCACTCACACCTCATCCGTCAGAAAGTGCTGGAGCCCAGAGCGGAAGTGAGTGGGGAGAGGGCATCCCTCTGTGTTCTCTGAGCCAGAAAATGCCATGTTCCTCCACTTCACAGGCAATCAGAGGCTCCAGTCTGGGTCTGGGCTCTTTGGATTCACAGTGGGGCCTGCTCTAGCCAGGGAGGGTGGAGCAGAAAGGCATAAAGGGGACAGGATGCTCCAAGTGCCCTGTGCCATTGGAATCCTCGGAGGACAGGAAGGAGGCAGCACATCTGTCCAGGCGAGAACCAGATGGCTCAGAAAGAGATGGCAGCTGTGCCCACAGCTGGGAGCCAGGGTAGAAGCTGAAGACATGGCGCCAGGCTGTGGTATCTACTGGAAAACCCATCAGCAGTGGGGGATTTCCTTGCAAAACGCAGGTGACCCTTGGCCTACATTGTCCTCCCTCCGCTTCCTGAACACCTACTGCATGCAGGCTCTGTGCCAGGCTCAGGAGGAACAGTGACAAACCAGATTCGCATGGCCTGGTTGGTAAGGCTGGACTCGGGGTGAAAATAACTAAGCTAAGATGAGAGACGGGTCTGTGAGCAAAGTAGAGGTGTCTGGCCTGGTGGCTGTTCTCTCAGGGCTTCCTGGAGGGGGCACAACTAGAATTGAGTCTGAAGGATGAGGGTCCCTGGCTGGGAAGCTGTGGAGAAATCTAGGGACATTCTAAGCCAGCAATCCACCATCTAGGGAAATGGCAGACTTTCCCCCAAGAGAGTTTAGCGAAGCAACTGCCCCAGCGTGGCTGAAGCAGGGGGTAGGGTGGGGGCCGCATGACAATAGCTCAGAAGACACAGAGAGCTCGTTGCCTTCACAGAGCATCCCTCTCCCCTTCTGAATATTAGACTCAGAGAGGTTATTGATTGGCCCCAGATCACACAGCTAGGAAATAGTGAAACCAGGAGTAAAACCCAGGTCTGATGGACCCCAGAGCCCTCTTGCAATTTCTCTGCTCCAGGCCGACAGCCCGGGGCAGTAGGAGATGAAGAGAGGGAGTTATCATTTCCATTCCAGATAGGAGGTGACTGAGGTTCAGGGAGGGGATACGCAGGCCCAAGGCCACTCAGCTGGTTGGAGGTAGAGACAGGCCAATGAGGGCCCTCCGGGCTCTGACAATATTCCTTCTACCACCACATGAACTCCTAGGGACGGCCTAACCAGGAGCAGCTAGACCCCTCTAGGAAGGGCAGCAAACTAGGGCCACTTCTGGTCACACCTCACTAACCATGGTTGGGGGGCCTGTTCCAAGCCCAGGTGCTGCCGGCTCCAGACAAGTTCAGACCTTTCACTTCCCGCCAATCAAGGCTGCTGAGCTGGGACTGGGGAGAGGCAGGCTGGAGGGCGGGCAGCTCTTAGCACTCCTGCTCGTTAGAAGCCCGCTTGTTAGAAGCCCACTAGCCAAGGCCAAGCATGGAAACCAAGCAGTACCTTTCGTCCAAGAGGCCCTGGATTCCCCGGGAGCCCGGGCAAGCCCACGTCGCCCTGCAAAACACAGAAAAGGGGGTAAGCTGGGGTCTGGAAGCAGAGACAGTCCTTAAATTGAAAGTGTGAGCTTACACGGCCAGTTGTTTGCACACAGCATTCGTGGACACCCAGAGGCCTCAGAAGGAGACCTCTGAGCAGGGTGAGGGCAGCCAAGTGGGTAGACTATCCAGCCTCTCCCCACTCCACCCAGTCACTCCATCTGATTTTGTTCTATATAGGACTTTGGCATAGGATACCGTTGGGGAAATGGGTCCTGCTGCTAAATATTTGAGAACCACTGTCCCAGGAGACATGGAATTCGTCTCTCCTATTACAATCAACTCTCTCTCTCTCTCTCTCTCTCTGCATTTCTTCTCCTTGTTGGGTATGGTGGTCACCAACAAGGGGCATTTCTGCAGCCACCATGAGACCCAGGAACAGACAACCCAGGAGCAAGAGAGAAGCGCGGGCCCCTGCACTTCATCAGACCTGGGTACTGATCCTGGGTACCAGACCAGCTGTGTGACCGACCTCCAGCAAGCCACCCGCCTCCGGGGTCTCTGTCTTCTCATCTGCAAGCTGGGCCCATCAGCCTGGCTTATAGGATTCCAATGAGGAGCAGACGGGAGAGCATGTGAACATTTACACCCAGTGTAAGGAATGAAAAAACTTATCGGTGAGGCTATGAAGGAATGAGCCACCTGTGTCTTGGGGAAGTCAAAGGGAGCTGCCCCTGCTGTGTGCCCAAGCACTTGAGAGTTGAGAAGCAAGTGTTCTGCCTGTCAGGGGGGCCTTAGGCTGCGTCTAGGAGGCCAGGAAGACTGGAGCATTCCATTCAGGGTATGGAGGTCTGAGACGCTGGGGGACCTTACTTAGATTTCTGGGGTTCCCCTGTTCCCACCTATCCTGCACTCCCTCCAGGCCCCAGTTTATGGGGTGGACACTTCAGGGACAGAAGTGTTGGCCTCTAAGAGTTTTCTCTTCCATGGGAGAACCTCTGGTCTTATAACCCTTTCGAGTTTAGGGAGCCCTGAATCTCTGGCCCGTCCCCTTCCCACCTCCTAGAAATCGACAGACCCGTCTCCTGGAATGAACAACCTCAGAGGGGACTTCGAAGGTTTTTTGGAACCTTCTGAGGGCCTGTGCTAGCAAGAAGCTTTTGGATGCTGAGGATTATCTAGCAGGCCTTCTGGAAAGTCGTGCAGGGCATGAGGCAAAAGCACGTTCACCAAGAATACGTCCAGAGGCAACATCTCTGTCAGTTTCATTGGCTGCAACCCCAGAGGACGGCAGGGCATGGCTTTGGGTTTGGTGTAGGGAAAGGTGGAAGAACTTCAAGGAAAATAAAGAAACCATATGCTGACCTTTCTAGACTTCCCCACCTCTCTGCCTTGGTCATGCAGCAGCCTCCGCCAGGAGCCGGGCAGCTTCCCTGCTGTCCACTACACGGCTGCCCTGATCTCTGGGGTCCCTGAAAACTCACCTTTGTCCCATCGTGGGCCTTTCCTGGTGAGAGCCCCGGGTCCCCTTTCTGTCCCTGAAACAAAAAAACAAGTCCGCTTTGAATGCTGAGTTGTCTAAAGAGGATGTCGCCCCACAGACCCTGCTTAAGTGCCCTTCCATCCAAGCCCCACACACACATAGTTCCATGACTGCCTGGCTCTAACACCTCCCATAGCTCCCCACTGACTGCATGATGACAAGGTTCCAATTTCTCCTTCAGCGCCCCAGGTCTTTGGTCATCGGGTCCCAGCCATCCTGACCAGACTTGGCTCTCCTTCCACCAGCCAAATATACAGACAGGGTCCCCTCTGCCCCTTTCCCAGACCACAGCCCATTCCTGAGCACTTTCCCGTTGCCAGGCCCTGGCTCAGACAGTCACTCCCACCTAGAAAAATCACTCCCCAGTCATCATTAGCCTAACAATTAACATTCTTCAAGATGCAGCTTGGATGTGTCCTCCCCAATCTGAGTCCACGCACAAGTGATGTGACCTTATACATGAGCATCACTAGGAATGCTCTGGGCTTGTGCCCCTGGGGCTCTCACAGAGCTTCTGAGAGACACATATAAGAGGCATTCAATTTTCCAGTATGCTCACCTCACTGCTCGAATTCCCAGCGTCAGTGCAGTAACACCCACTTCTACCTGTGCACAGCCCTTCACAGTTTGCAAGATTCCTTACCTCCCTAGAGTCTCACAATAGCCCGATGAAGTGGGCAAGGGGAGTGTTACTGCCCCCATTACACATTTGGGAAAACTGAGGCTGGAGAAGAAAAGGGACTGTCTGAGGCCCCAAGATGAGGCATTGTCCGAGCTAAGACTAGAACCCTGGAGATGAGTCAGAACAGGCAGTGAAGCAGGGAGAAACTGACACTCAGTGGGTCCCCAGTCGGCGACAGCGCCCTTTGTGCCCAGGACGTGGGAGCATCCACATCACAAGGACTCCAGCTCTGAAGAGCATGGGGCTCAGAGAAGAGGCTCACAGGCAGCTCCCCAGCTGTGCCTCTGACAGGGCTGCAGAGTGCTCCTGGCTGCAGGCCCGTTAACTGGGCCCAGCTCATTCAGTTACTCAGGAAACAGCCCTTTGGAAAGTAGTCCACCCTGATGTCACCTTCCAAGAGCCCTTGATCTCTGTTCCTCACCCTCATTCCCACACTCTCTCTCCCAGCTGGACCCTGAGTCAAAAGTTCTGGGCTGAAGCCAGGGACTCTCAATGGGACCTCAGGCAGGTCCCTTTACTTCTCTGAGCCCCCGTTTCCTCACCTTTAAAGTGGGAGCTGTGTAGCGCACACACACAGGCGTGCACACACATGTGCATGGATATATGCGCACACACAGGGGTATGTGCACACATAGGTGCATGCATGCTCACACATGGACATGGCACTTGCATACACACTCACATGTGCACATGGGTGCATGTACAAACACACACGCGTACACATGCACACATATCCTCCAGCTTCCCAGATTTCTTGGCAAGGAGCCGTGAGATATTAGACGTGACACATGGGAGGGGTGGTTTGGCCAACTTTAATTCCCATTTGGTTCTTTTCTTCTTCCAAATCCTGACTCAGTCGCCCTTCACAAGAAATCATTGCATTCTGAACTGGTCAGAAAAGGGGAAAAGGAGACAGCTTCCTACTGCCCCCCTACCCCATGTCCAATACTGTGCCAGTCCTTTTAACACCCATCTGATGCAACTCAGGACCAAGACGGGGTTCAGAGAGGCTAAGTCACAGCCTGGGGTGAGATGCAGGTAAGAGACAAGGTCTTCCTAGGGCTGACTCATCCCTGGTCTGTCTTGAGTTCACAGCTCTCCTTTACAAGCGGGAAGCCTGGCTACTTCTGCTACTCCCTCGGGCTGCCCAGACTGAAGGGCAGCCCCTCCCAGCAGGGACCCCAATTGTCTGTCCACCTGGGCCCCTCCAGGGCACTTTTGCAGAACCCACCTTCTGGGATCTCACACTGCAGCTGCCCCTCGCACGCTCCCACCCTTGACTGCTCACAAGCCCAGTTCCACTGCCTTTTATGTCCATGGTGCAAAGCCAGGCACTGGGCTACCCAGGATTCCAATGGCCAAAAAAGGACGGCAGCTCTCCCCACTCTTGCCCACCTCGCTCTACAGCTGGTAAAGGAGCTGGGCTTAAATGCTTTCAGGGATGGGCCTCCATGTATCCTATTCTGTCATTTTATAACAGGGGAAACTGAGATCCACAGAGATAATGGACTTGCTCTCTCGCCAGGTAAGGATGCCGGGCATTTGGGTTAGTTATGGGTTTCTCTCTGCAGTCTCAGCTGCAGCACAGTGCTTGTGTATTCCTGCCCCAAGGATGATCCACAAGTACAGATCCTTATTGACCATCTACTATAAGCCAAGTCTTACGATGACTACAGGAAATGCCACAGTGGGGAACAAGACCCAGGGCTTGCCCATAGGGAACTCTCTACCAGAGAGACAGGTAATGATAATAAACACTAGCATTTACTGAGTACTCTTCTAAGCCCTCGACATGTAAAACTATGCGGGAGCAACTCTCATTATTCCCATCTCACAGGTGAGGAAACTAAGGCACAGAGAGGATAAGTAACTTGTCTCAGGTCATACAATTAGTAAATAGGATTTAGACTCAGGCAATCTGGTTCCCGAGTCCAAGCTCTTTACATTTCAATACATGGCAGATGACAATTGGAGTCCAAGTGAGGAGAACTTGACCCAAATTGAAGATAAATCCCTAACAAGACTTACACCTAAGCAAAGACTGGAGGAAGATAGGAAAAGAGTCACTGAAGTTAAAGCTCCAGGAATGCTCCAGGTACTCTGGTCAGGTGAATGTGACTTCTGTGATGTCTTTTCAGCCAGACTCCTGCAAATTCTCAGGTAAGGAATATAAGTACTACATAAACTCTAATTAACTGTTTATACCTTGGTAGAGACAAGAACCCAGTGACCAGGCCTAGCTCTCCAGCTGTGAGCCTGTGTGACCTTGAACAAGCACCTTTCCCTCTCTGTGTAAAGAATAGTAGACTGTTTGGATTAGTTAAAAGAGCCTATGGAACTAGATGACAGATGGGAAGGTATATCTTAACCAACAATGCTAAAAATATAGCAGGAATGAGAGCTACTAGCTCCTTTCCTGAAGGTAGGGTTGGCAGGTAGAGAGAATAGCGGGTTCTGAGTCAACGAGGACTAGAGAGGGGCTGAGACATGAAGGAACAAATTATAAAGGATTGAAAAGTTCTGGACCAGATGTCTCCTATACAAGTCATCTCTGATCCTGAGTACCCAGTACAGGGTCTGACCCAGTGGAGGCATCAACAAATATTTCACAAATAAGCAAATGAATGAATGGAGTCACAAGAGACAACTCTAGGGCTGAGATTGGGTCAGATTTGGCTGCAGTCCTAGAACATTCTCTAAAGATTCACTGGGCCTCTCATTTTCATTACTACTATTTCATGTGTTTAGATGCTCTAGCCAATATAATAAGGCAGGAAAAACAAATAAGACTACTAACCTTTGAGAAACAGGAAACAAAAGTATGCCCTTCTTTACAAATAATCTGAGTGACTATCTAGAAAATCCAGGAGAACTAACTGAAATACTGGGCATGGTTATAAAATAAACACAAAAAGTACAAAAGTCAACAGTTCTCTTCAATAGTTAAGAGCCTGCTGGAAAATATAATGAGGAAACTATTCCATTCATAACAGCAACAACAATATAAAATTTCTAAACATAAACTTAAGAGCTGTGCAGGGCTTATGCAATAAAAACTATAAAAGTTTATTAAGAGACATATTAAAAACTCGACTAAATGGGAAGACTTAATATTTTAAAGATATTAATTCTTTACAAATTAATATATACATTTAATACAATTTCAAAGGAAACCCCAAGAGGGTTTTTAAAAGGCAATTACTAAGATGGACATAAAGTCTATATGACAAAGTAAATGGCCAGAAATATTCTAAAAGAACAGGGGTGGAAAGACACAGAGTATAAAGATAGTAAATGTCATAATATAAAATAGTACTTTACTAACATAAAAAAATACAAACAGCAATGAAACATACTTGAACAACCTGAAATAGACCCTAATCTATCATATAGTAAGTAATCAATGGAGGAAAGATTATTTAATAAATGGTTAACTATTGGAGGGAAAATAAAGTTAGAGTCCTACCTCATTTTAATACCCCCTCCCCCCCATTGAAGATTAATTCCAGATGATTTAAAGTTTTGGATACAAATGATACTATGAAATGACTAGAAATATAAGTGAGTACCTAGTAATAGTCACACACAAAAAATAGATAACACTTCCATTTGTGAAAATCATCATGAACACTCAACAAGCAAACAATAAACTGGAAAATATTGTAAGGAAGATGAAGTCTTAATAACTGAAATATATAAATAATTTTTTACAAATCAAGAACCAAAGACAATATCCTAACCCCCAAAATAAACAAACTCATAAATTGTGGGATACAAATGGAAAACAGAGAAGAAAAGCAGTCTTCTCATAAATGATCAGTAAGGTAAAGTGAAAACAATAATGAATGATCTTTTCAAAATATCTTCCTCTAATGTCAACAGCAGCATAAATTGGTTCAACCTTCCTAGATGGCAATTGTTAATAAAATAACAGCTAAGCATTTATAACGGCACTTACGTGCAAGCATATTTTCAATCACTCGTATATGTATGCATGTATGTATAGACATATATAGTATGTGTATATAAGTACACACACACACACACATTGATTTATATACATTACTTAATCCCCAGAGGAAGGTCAGAGAGCTGTGGAGCTGAATTGCCTTGTAGCTAAAAGTATGGGCTTTGGAGGCAGGCAGTAGAGGGTTCAAATCCTGTTTCTTATTAGAAATGTGACCCCGGGTAAGCTACTTAGCCACCTTGGACCTTTGTTTTCTCATCAGCAAAATGGGAATAATAACACCTGCCCTGCAAAGTCTCAAACAGGATGCTAAAAATACATATAGTATTGATCACTGGGCAAGGTCATTGCAGGAGGCTGGATTTCTTCTTGATACTTTCTAGACTTTTCCACGTTTTCCTTAAAAAGCATGTCCTAGCTCAGTCATCAGAAGTAGGGAAAAGGCAGGTTGGGACCCAAGACCTAAGAACCCTGTCAGGCTGTCCCACCTCAGCTCCCATCAGCTCTACTGGCAGTCACTAGGTCATCCAGCATGTCATGTCCCACCTGCTTGTCCTGCCCTGGTACCTGAGGACCTATAACAGTCCTGACCAATTCACTGCAAACCTGGCAGACAAGGGATGAAGCAGCCAGCTGCCAAGAAGAGTCAGGGCAAGGCACCTCATCCCCACATGTGGTGGCAATGGCTTCCCTGCACAGCCGAAGCCCCCAGCCTCGGGCCCAGAGCTCCTCACCTGGGCCAGGGCCTGCATCCCACCTGCCTTCACCTTGGGCCAGCACCAGCATCCCCACCAGGGTGGCTCTAGGCCTCCCCGCTGGTCAGCACTCACCCCACTGGCCACCAGTCAGGCTCTGCTTCTCAAGCTCCCTGAGTGGCCTTCCCAAACATCATCTGATTGTGTCGCCTCTGCTGAGAACCTTTGCATGTCTTCCTGCTGCTCTTTGGATCAAGCTCAAAAATCTCACCACCTACAGGCCAGGCCTTCTGCCCTCCCCTGCCTCTTCCTGCCCCTTTGCTGGGTCACCTTCAGACCTCAGTTCATCCTTCCCACCCTCTAGGAAGACCTGCCTCACCTCCCAGGCCCAGTAGGCGTGTTCCTGAGCAAACCTGGCCATTCAAAGCAGCTGCAGATTCTCAGCACTTTGATGTACCTCATGACCAGAGACCTTTGCAAAGTGGAACTCTCCAAAGGAGGCCCCCTCCAGAGACAGGGTCTTAAGCTGCTGGAGACTCAGTTTCCCCATTTGCAAATGGGTACCGTATTTCCTCTCAGCTCTTTACAGAGATCAAATGAGACAAGCTATATAAAGTGCGTGCAGGGGGCCCAGCACACAATAAGGGTTCGAAATATGGTGAGTATGATATCAGTGTCTGCCTTGTTTAAACCCACAGCACCTCCAGGCAGCCGCTGGGCACTGGGCACCCACAGCATCTGTGCTCGCCTTCCAAGGAAGGACCCCGGCCCAGCCCTGGCTGTGGAGTCGCAGACCTGCAGCAGCTGAGGCCAGGGCTCCTGCACCAGCATTCTAGTCCCATATAGTCACCTATCCAGGGCTACCTGTGTACAACTTTGTCCCAAACTCCCAGACAAGCTGGTGGGCTGGAAAACCTCAGCTCCAGGAGTCAGGAATGGCCTTTGGAGGCTGCTCAGCTGTCACTCCTGCCTGACCAGTGGCCAGTCGATTAATGGCTTTCTGGAAGCCACTGGACCTTTGCAATTGGGTTAACAAAGAATGGCCTGGGGCCTGGGCCAATCAAAGCCCAGGGGGCTCTTCACCAGGTGACAGGTTGGGCTGGGTGTCCTCCTAACCAGGCGTCCCTCCACCCTTCCTGGCCGGGCCCCATGCTCTGTCACTGAGCTTTAGGCTTTCCTGACCTTATACCTTCCCCCTCCCCCGGCCCCTCCTATTCTGCAGCTATTCCTCAAGACTTCTCCCTGTGACCTAAGTGGTGCTGGCCTGGCCACCCCCCACCCACCCTGGTGTTCTTGCTTCTCATGCCATGCGGCATTCTGGACGGCCCTGAGCTCTGGGGCTGGGGTTCCCTATAGCCCTCAGAGCACTGTCGTTCCATGCTCTCATCTAAAGGTTAGCTGGGGCTTTCCAAGAGTGGGGGGGGGGTGTCTCTGGGGAAGGTGTCCTGTCTGTGCCAGCCTCCCCCCAAAGCTCTATCTCCAGCTCAGAGCTTTCCTGAGTTTCACAATGTCTGTCCGTGAATCATCTCCCTCAGGCTGGGCTACAAGTTCCCAAATGCAATGTCATCTTCCTTTCTCCAGGGTTCCCTGGAGAACTCTGGGACGTCACGACCTCTCACCTCTCACCCCTCATCAAGTCCTCTCTACCGCACTGCCACGTTGTGACTGTGCCCACTTCCCGCTCCTGAGCTGGCCCAGGCTAACCTCGTCTTTTTACTGAATCACCCAAGTCTCCCTGCTTCTGCTCTGGTCCTCATCCCCCAGTCGACCCTCCACGTGGTATCCAGTGATCTTCATACACACACAATCTTTCCACGTTCCTCCGTAGCTCAAAGCTTGACATGGCTCCCAGGGTGTGTCTTAGGACCCAGTAAACCTACATTCCTAGTCAGACATCCCAGGCCCTCCCTATTGAGCATCAAATGACCTTTCGTCCTATGCCCTTCAAGATCTCTGGGTTCCAGTTGCCCTCACCCCCCACCTCTTCCCTCCCAACCAGAAGCTAAACTCCTAACTTCTCACTGTGTGCCCTGCCTAGCACAGCGCCTGGCACTCGGGAGACACTCAGAGAATGCCTGTGGCCCACTGCACAACCCCAAAAATCTCCCACAGGAGCCCCTAGGAAGCACCCAAAATACGACCCTAATTTCAGCACCCACTCCAGGGCCCCATCTACAGACCCCACGGCAAATACTCACTTTGGCTCCGGGAGGGCCGGATGGGCCTGGGTTTCCGTAAGGCCCAGGAGGACCCTAAAAAAAGAAAAGAAACAAAGAAGTGAGGGACAATCAGGGCCATTCCGCTTCTTACAGCACAGCGGGCAGGTTCCTTCCACCTGCTGGGTCTTCTCCCCTAGCCAGTCCGAAGAGTATTGCAATGGCAGCCCCCTTTAAGGGATGGCCCCCGGGGGCCTGGCCCTGCGCTAACCGTTCCTGCATCATCTCGCTTTATCCATTAACCCACAAGGTAGGTGCTGCCACTATTCCTAGTTTGAATAGGAGGAAGCTGGTGTTCAGAGGTTCTTACGTTTTCAGGCCACCCAGCTGCTAAGGGGCAGGGCTAGCTCTCAGCCTCAGAAGTGTGACTTCAGAGCACAGCTGAATCTGACCACCTTTCCCGGCCCTCCCCAGCTGGTTCCATCAGCCCTCCCCAGCTGGCTTCCAGAGCTCAAAGCACACTCAGCTATTGGCTTCCCTGCTCCGTGCCTGGCACTCCCTCCTCTCACCACCTTTGCTGTGCTGTTCCCACTATCTGTTCTGCTTTTCCCATCCATCCCCTCCAGCTGAAACCCAACCCATCCTTTAAGGCAGGGGTGTCAAACTCAGTGAAAACGCGGGCCATTTGGTGCAACAGGCAAGATTCACGCGGGCCACATCACATTTACAAACGTCGCCGGAACTGAGGCAGGGCGTTTATACACGCCCCCAGGCCCCCAGGAAAGGCACTGGGCCACGTGTATACTCGTCTTCAGTAGCTAAAGGGTTAGCGAGGGAATTGTGTGTATGGTACTGCCTCCATCTCCCCTAAGCGCTATTTTCTTCATCACCATTTTTTCTATTTTCATTTTATTTCAGAGCATCGTGGGCCACAAAAAATGACCTCAGCGGCCTCATGCAGCCCACACGGCTGCCAGTTTGACACCCCTGCTTTAAGGCCTGGCTCAAATGCCACCTCCTCCGGGGAATCTTTGGGGACTCCTCCCGCCTAAAGGAACCTCTCCACCCTCAGACTCCTGCTGGACTGCTGTATGTATGAGCCTTTGGAGTTTAGGAATGTAGTCAGAGCTCTCCCTTGGATTCCTACAGGCTCTGAGCTTACAGAGTCCTCCAGGGTCCATGGAGCAGCTGGGAAGACTGGGCCCAGAGAGTCAAAGAGTCTTGGCCAATGTCACACAGCAGAGCAGAGGCCAGGCAAGGGCTGGAACTGAAGTCTGTTGGCTTCCAGCCCAGGGCTTATTCATGGCACTGGGTTTTCCCAGGCCAGATTTGAATCCGCTGCAACAGCTGGGTCCAGTTATGTCCACTTTCTCCAGCAAGGGCCCTGAACTATAGCCTTAAAGCCAAGTCACACAAACAGAGGCCCAAGAGTTGGGTAATTCCTGAGGGTCTTGGTCCAGTAGGAATAATCTGGGGCATTAAGCGGGGAGGGAGAGGCACCTCAAAAGGCCCCGTGGTGCCCCACACTACACTCGTCACCAGACACACTGCCCTTGGACTGGCCCCTCTTGACCCGTCTGGCCAGCTGTGTATGCGCTTGCTGCCTTCCTCCCTGTCTGAAGCCAACGTCCCAGCTGCAGTCTGTCACATTACAACTGAGGCACCTCCCTCTTCCTCGATGCCTGAGCTGGAAACACCACCCCCTCTCTGAAAACATCTAGAAAGTACAGTGTTCAGAAGCTCTCTCAGCCCGGGGAATTTATAACAGTGTAATGGCTGACTCTCCCTCTAAAATACTCAGCCCTCCAGCCCCTCCCAACAGCTCACCAAGCACTGTCCACCAGCATAGGCCTGAAACCCGGAAGTGTTAAGACCTGGGACCACTTCTGAGCCTGCCCTCCCCCAGCCTCAGTCTCCCCATCTGTCCTATGAATGACTGGGCCCCTGGTCTCTTAAGGAATCTGGGAGACCTCAGATGTTTAACCCCGCCCAGGCTCCTGGGGTCAAATCTCAGAGCTCAACCTAAATTAGGCAAAGGTTGGGGGAGGGGTGTTTGAGGAGGGGACCCTGGCCAGCACCCCAGAACCAGGCATGGGCTATGCAAGTTCAAGGGTAGCTGCTTGTCCCAATTGTGCCCCCAGCTCCCCAAAGATGGTGGGCCAGAGACCTCAGCTACTCCATCTGCAACTCGTGAAGGTGGGGGTTTCCTGCTTCCCTGCTCCCCACCTCTCACCCCTCTCCAGCCACCGCCTTGCAGAGAAACGAAGCACATAGTTGAGTGGGAGCCAAGCAGACCGATTCTATAAATGCTGCAGCCCAGAAAGGCGTGTGGGGGCAGGGCCCAGGGATTCCCCAATGTCCCTGGATGGGCAATGGGAGTCAGGAGTATGTGGAAGTGGCAAAGGGCATGCCATTGACCTCGGCGGGGGGTGGGGGGGGCGCTCTGCTCCTCCCTGAGCCCCAGAGCTGCCATCTGTGCAGAGAGGAAGTGGGATTACTTAATTCCAGCATTCTATTATCTTTGGAATTTTATGATCTATGGAATTTCCAGTCTAGAAACAGGATGATGAAGGGATGGGGGGTAGAGGGATAGGGGTTGTGGCACACAGAGAGACTAAAATGGATGTCAGCAGCCATTTGCTCACTTGTAAAATTTCAGACCTGGGAGAAACCTTGGAATGCTTTACCACAATCCCATGTTTTACAGACCGGGAAACTGAGGCCCAGAAAAGGGAAGGAGCTTGGCTGAGATAACACAGCTTCTTGGTGGAAACGTTCTTGATTCCTAGACTAGAACTCACCAGCAACGATTTGCTCAGCACCTGCTGCACGCATGCAGGGCACTTTGCTAGAATTGTGGTAAGAGGGGCTCAGCCGAGTAGGTAAAAATTAGCACAAAGATAGATCATTAAGACCATAGGCTCTGCAGTCAGCCTAGCTGGGCTCAACACTGGCTCTGGCACTTATGCTATGTTTGACTTTACCCAAAGGAACTGAAACTTTTTGAGCCTCAGTTTCCTCACCTGTAAAATGAGGATACTATTGGCACCTATTTCTCAGGATGGCTGGGAAGCTGGAATGAGATCACGCATATGCAGCTCAGTAAACAAGAGTTCAGGGGTCAGTGTAAGTTTTAGAAAGTGATTCCTGTCATCCAGAGGGGCAGGAGCTCCAAAAAGGGGGTGGTCATCAGAAAGGAGCTGGTACATGATCTGAGCCAGAGAGAGAAGAGGAGTTTGCAGAAGAGGGCATGCCAGGTCTAGAGGACATCTCTGTGGTCCCCAGCTCTCAGCATGTACTCCATGGGAACTCCAAAGCCAGGAGGAAACGCCATGGCAGACAGCAGATTCCAGAGTCCTGGGTCCAGGAAGAGCAGGGCCAGGTCTGAAGGGGAACTAGGGCTCAAGTAATTGCATAACCAGAACCATCCGCTGGGCTCAGAGCTAAAAATATGCCCCAGGCGAAGCTCTGTCTGCCAGGGCCTCACCAGGCACCCAGCGTGGGAAAGGCTGATTCAGCTGGGGCACAGATGCCAGGCTCTGTGGGTCTGAGTCCCCTTGGAAAAAGGAGAGATTTCCCTCCAAGAGGGAGGGGTCCCCACAGATGGTTAAGAGCCTGGGTTCCAGTCCTGGCTCTGTTTGGTTTCTTCACCCCTCAAATGGTCATACTGCCCCATGGAGTTTTGAGGGAAAGGGATCAAATAGGCAGCAGTAAGTGACATAATGCTGCAGGACATGTAGGAGCTGGTTTTCAGCCAGAGTCTCGGGTTCGCTCCCATCAGCCACTGCAGCCTCGCCAAGAGATCCCTCAGCTTCCAGCTGAACCTCTCAACACAGGGAGCTCACCCCTTCCCTGGCATGGCCCATCCTTGTGCCTATGTCACCATCCCTACCCCAGGATGGTCCTAAAGAGCTGGGAAGATGGATGCAAAGGTCATGTCTTCCCCAAGTCATTTTTTTCCTGGACAAACACCAAGGCCCATAAGCTCAGAGATCAGGTCTGCAAAAAAACCACGTTTCTACCCCAGGCTGCTAGGGTCAAACCCACAGTGCACAACTGAGACCCTTCAAGAGGTCGTCACTGTTCCACGTCTGTCCACACAGTGCCCTGAAGAGCCCTAAGTCCACTCCAATGGACAAAGTGAAAAATGGGTGCCAGAGACGGGCAGGGAGCAGCTTGAGGACACACAGCAAAGCTGGGACTTCAGGGCAGTGAGATGCAGGCCAGAGAGCCAACCAGAGGCTCCAAAGTATGGAGTGTGATCACTTACCCGAGGCCCCCGCATCCCGGGGGCTCCAGGGAGCCCAGGCAGCCCAGGGGGACCCTGAAAAGAAAGCAAGACCATGTCAATGCCAAGTGGCAGTAGAAAATGTGTTCAAGCATTCACTCAACAAACCAGTCCGAGCCGTGGGAGTGGAAAACCCCATGGCTGAAAAAAGGCCCCTGAGGTTCCTGCCTGAGGAATTTACACTCTTTGGGGTTCTCAGGCTTCGTTTGAAGGTGCTATTTCTCAGTCTTTGAAGCTCTCACCTTTATTACTTAGAGTGTCCCCTCCTCCAGGAAACCTTCCCTGATCCCTCCTCCAATCTGGGCCAAGTCCAGATTAAAGGCCACTGTATTATTCACCATATTGTCTGCTTAGAAACTTATCTCTCCCACCAGGCCGTGGTCTCCTCCAAGGAACTGATGGAATATGAATCATCTTTCTCTCCCCAGGGCTCAGCCGAATGTTTAATAGAACAAAACAGCAAGAGACCTCAGAGCTCAGCCACGTTCTCTGCGGAGCCAGAGCAGAGAAGGACTGGTCCAAGGTCACACCAAGCATGTCGGCACCACAGAGATGCAGTGTAGCATAGAGGGTTCGAGCACAGACAGGCCTGGGTTCCAATCCCAGGGCTGCCACTTACCCATTGTTGGGTTTGGGCACATTCCTTAACCAGCCTGTGCTTATCCAATGGAATAATACTGTGAAGAGTATTACGGAGAGGATGAAATGAAAGACAGTAAATGTGGAACACAGTGCCTGCTATGTGGTCATCACTCCAACGCTTCATCTATTCCAGTGGCTGCAGCCTGGCCCAGCCTTTATTGCTGCTCCCCCAGAATCTGCACTAGCCCCTTCACTTGTCTCCCCACTTTCACCCTCTCCCCTCTCCAGTTCTCCACATAGCCGGGTTCACCTTCCCAAGGCACTCCCCTGCTCAACAACACTTAATGGCTCCCCATCTCCCTCCAGAGAACGCCCTAACCCTACAACGTGGCAGCCAGGGGGCCCCTGTCTGGCCTCACCTCGCTTCCCTCAGGAAGGGAGGCACACACGCCGACTTACTAAGCTGTGCGCTGACCTTTGTTCAAGGCCTGGTTTTGCCATTTAACGGCTGGAGACTGTGCAAGCCCTTCAGCCTGTCTATTCTCTGCTGCTCTCCTAGACAACGTTTTCCATAGCGACTGTCCCATCCACCCTGAGGAGTACACGAGGGTTAACCGAGGGCCCGATCTGAAGAACTGAACACGGAGCCTTCTAAAGAAGCCAGGCTTTCGAGGATGTGTGAGGCCTGGGGAATTCATTTGTTTCAAATAACCATCAATGAGATTCCAGGTTTCCTGCCCAGAGTTAAAATCAGTGTTGAAAACCTAGTACGGTTTGGCTGGTAATTAATCCAGACCTCACACTGGGCAGCCTTAGTTCACAGTTCTGGCCTGTGAACACCACGTGTTTGCTCATCCATGAACAAAAATCAGAAGAGAGATCCAGACAGGCAGATACGGGTACCAAGGCCCCAGGGTCACTGGAAAAAGCCCCGGATGAAGGAAGGGGGGCTGATGTGTGACCTCAGGCAAGTCCCAGCCACCTCTGAGCCTCTGATACCACCAGCCAAGTAGGCAGCCGTCTTCTTTCCATCCAGAGCCCGAAGGGCGGGAGGATTGGTCTCTAGTTCTATGCTCAGTTCTGCAGGTTTGGGACCCAGGGCCAACCTAATTCCCACTCCTCCCCGGGGAGCAGAAGACTGCGGTGTGAGACTGAGGCCCTAGGTTCATACTGAACAGCTCAGGGCAAGTGACTGCCCGCTTCAAAGGCGTCATGCGTTCACTACAGAATGAGGATACAGTAGCTGACAGATAACCTATAAAAAGTGCTAATCCTAGTGCCTGGCACACAGGGGATGCCCACAGTGTTAACTGTTGTTTCTGTTAAGCAAGCTGCTGGAACCGCCCAGCGCTAGACTGTAATACAGTCACCCTCCTCCACATCTGTTTTTCAGGAAGAAGAAAAGATTTCCCTTCCTCGAAGGCCCTCCTTGGCCCATTTTTTTTTTCTTTCTTTTTTTTTCCTTCCTGTGACCCAGAATTAAAAGGAAATGCAGAGGCTAAAACTCAGCATTACTGTAGATATCGTTATCATTACCAGGCCCTTCTAACGAATGAGAAATCAAAGAGAGCCTCAGAGAGGAGAAGTGATAGGCCCAAAGCTGCACAGCTCACAGACAGAACCTGGATTCAACCCAAGACCTTTCGATCTGTTCTCCTACCCCGGGCAACTTCCGCACAGAAAAATCTTGGCCAGGTGTATTCTGCCTAGCGGTGTGAAATGAGCATTGGGGAAGCTTCCCAACATTGGCACTTCCTGAATTGCAAGGTGGCAGTGATTTCCTCCCCTCGGTTACCTGGCGGGAGAAGAAACGTGAGGTCAGGGCCACCGCACAGAGAAGGCCCAGGCCCAGAGGGCTGAAGGGCTTGCTCAGGGCTCCAGGCAGGGATGCTCTGTGGGTGGAGCTCCCTCGTGGACCCTGCGAGGGCCGCCCGTGCAGAGGCCTGGACACTCCCTCTTGGCATGTCTTCTGCCCCAGAAACGGGGACATCCAAGCTGGAGTCTGAGCTCATCTACAACATCTGCAGAGCAGACTCCGTGCCAGCTGGGACCCACAGCCCGGCCTGGTGATGTCAGCCCACGGCCTGACTCCTTGACATGGCAGCCCAGCCCCGGGCCGCCACTGCAGGCCTGGCCAGCCCTCCTCTACCAACCTGGGCCGGGGCCGCCCCGTGCCCAGCTGCAGCCGCAGGCCTGGCCCTTCCTCACTCAGCGCTCACTTCGTCGGTGGGCGAGTGAGGGCAGGCGCCCCCTCTCCCCTGATCCGAGACCCTGCCTGTTCTCCGTGCAGTGGAAAAATGCTGCCATTTCTTTCCAGGGCCCAAAGCCGGAGCGGGTGACTCTGGAATGATTCACAAGGCCAGGGTGGGATTTTCCACTCCACGCTGCAAACAACAGGGCCTCTGAGAGGGCCCAGGGCCGAGGGGGAGGGGAGCGGGGGCCGAAGGCCTGTCTGGGGGAGGTGGATGAGGCCTGAGCTCAGGGCTCACGCAAACATAACCATGGAAACAACTGAGCCCCCACTCTGGGCTTCCCCCAAGGGTCCTGACCTCTGACGGCCAGACCTAGGGAACCCCATCCCACGGAACAAGTCCACCCTTGTGTCCAGCCGTAAGAGGCCGCCTGCCAAGCCTCACAGAAAGAAGTCAATTCTGGCTGGCATGGCCCCCGGCCGCTAGCAAGGAAAGGTTTCACAGGCCTGGAAGCTGGGAGACCCGAGTCCAATCCTGAGGGTGCTGCTGACGACCCGGATGACCCTTGGCAATGAACTCTCAGTCTCTGGACCTCTGCTCAGGGCCTGTAGCCTGATGGGGGCCAGGCAGCGGATCGCTGAGCACTGTGAGCTCCCAATTATCCCCAAGAACAGTCCACAGGGTGCTGCGTCTTCCCCAGTCTGTCCTAGCAAAGGGCCTATTGGGGCAGGGCTTCATGGTGTGGCCTTAAGCACGTTACTCCATCTCCTATGCCTTCGAGCATCAGTTTGTCCAGCTATAAAATGGGGATATAATAGTCATCATCCAAGATAATGTGTGTGTGCTGGTTATTCTCCCTTCACTTTGCAGATTCCCTCTGTGCCCTGGGAAGCTGATGGGCCATCCCCCGCAGGTGTTTCTTGTTCTCTGCTTCTGGCTGGGTTTGCAGGACAGTGTGGGCAGGTACCTCTCTCCCTGGCCCTGCTCCTGTCATAGACCCCCAGTCATGTGTTAACTCTCCTGGGTTCTGGTATCCCCTGCCCCAGCCCCTTCCACCTTTAGGTCAGACGCGTGTGCTCCGATGGCCCCTGTTGGTTCCTTTGATGCTGCCCACAGCTCTGTAAGCTGTCTCTCCTTTCAACTCTCCTCCATTACTCTGTGCTCCACCTGGAGCGGCGGGGCGGGGGAGGGGGAAGCATACAAGATGCTCAGCACAGAGCCTGGCACACAGTAGGAGGAAGGAGGAGCTCAAAAGTGATAATGCTGAAGACAGCAAAACACGCCTCCGCTCTCCTGGGTTCTCAGCGATACCAGTATAAAGGCTCAATTTCTTAAGATCTAGCCTCAGTTCCTCACCACCAACAGGAGGAACGTCCTCCTGTGTCTGAACCCTCCTGGTTTTCTTAGTGCAACGAAGTCCCCACTCCAACTGTCGGCCACAACAATCCACTGGGACCCGGGTTCCAGTGCTGGGAGCTTCATATTCCTCTCATCTCACTCAATCCATACAACCCTGGAAAGGTAGATGGGACCATATCCTCATTTTATAGACGCAGACGCTGAAGCTTAGAGAGGTTGAGTCACTTGCCAAAGGTCACACAGCACCTGGCACTTCAGAGGCACTCAATCAACATTTGTTGAAAGAAGGAGAGGATGGCTGGATAAGGAAAGGGTTCAAATCTGGGTCATTCCAAATCTAAAGACCATGGGTTTTTACAATCCATGTGACCTCTTTAGCCCATCAACAGCAGATTTCTGTGTAACCTCAAGGAGCCCGGCCTGAGAGTCAGGACAACTTGTTTTTTGTAAGGATCAAATTCCTGCATTCACAGATAGTCATGGAGCATCTGCTATGGGCCAGGCCCTCGGCTGGGTCTCCCTGCGGTGACGCCTGCAAACAGTTCAAGCCAGTGCAAATGCCAGCGGCCCGATCATGAATAAATAAGGCCTTGACTCGCCTCCTCCCGGGCGTGGGGCTTCTGTGCAGCTTCTGTGCAGCCTCTGTGAACTGCAGCCTCCCTGCCCCTCCCCAGTCCTGGGCCAGCTCAGCTTTTCCATGCCCCCCCCCCACTCCTGGGGCTCCCACAGAGCTCCTTTGCTCAGTGGCTACAACGCCTGGCAGGCCAGGGCCCACGGCTCCATCTCAGCCTCTCCCAGTCTGTCTCATGCCCCTTGAGAACCACACAGAATCAGTCAGACACAGCCATGACACCCTTCTCAGGCTCTGAAAGGTCCCGAAGTCATTTCTAAGGAGGGAACTCTTCCAACACCATGTCACAGAGGGCAGACAGCCCCAAGGAGAGGAAAGAAGTTTCCCATGTCACCCAGCAAGCGAGATCCCCAAGGCGGCCTTGGAGACCTCCCACCATGCTTTTTCACAGGAGCCGGGAGCTGCTCTTGTTACCTTCCATGCTGCAGAGACTGAGCTGGAGCTGAGTGAGTCAGGGCCACAGAACTAGTAATGGGTGGAGCCAGGATTTGAACCCAGTTCAACATGTCCCCAGCCTGGGGACAACTAAGCCCTGTGCCCCAGGCAGCATAGTTTCTGTTCTACTGCGATTAGATTCCAAATGTATATGGGGGTTGGGGACAGATAAGAGAGGACAAAAGGAACATGAGTTCTTCTCATTGCCTCAAAGATGCCACTTCTTCATGCGGTTCCGTGGCACAATGGATAGCACATTGGACATCTAGACAAAGATGCCACTTCAATTATATAATTTCTGGTGTCTGGTAAAATATTAAGGACCAGTTTGTCCCTGCCATGCAGAGGACTGAACAAAGCTTCTGGAAGCTTCTTGGTTCTTATTGGAATGAGGCCAGGTTCCAGGCAGGGGGAGGGTGGGATTAGGGGAGAGCACAGGACAGGAGGCAGACAGCTGCCCTCCCTCACGCACTCACAAGGAGCAGGCAGCCGTGGACGTTGCTAGAAGTCAGGGTTCCCGAGTTGCATTCCAGCCCCTGCAGGAACATGTTGGCTGGCCTTGGCCATACCAGAGGCCCTCTCACCCTAGTGTCCTCACCTGTAGAGCAGGGATTAAACACACATCCTGCCTCTTCCAAACCAGTTCTTGTGAGGCTCTAAAGGGAAATGCCACACAGGTGGAAGTAACTCACAAACATGATGGGGATAGAAATACAAGATTCTAGACACTGAGCTCTTCCTTTGAGGTCAAGGACGGGGCCTGGCCCCCACCTTCCCGCCTCCGAGTCCTAAGGTCTCAGAGTGGACACTTAGAGGGGTGGGTTGGAATATACTAGCGTCTGGAACTGGGGTGTAAAATTCAACTCTGCCTCCTACATGCTGTGTGCCCTTGGGCACATCCTGGCCCTCTCTGGGCACAGTCTCCAGGTTCCTCACCTGCCTCTGTGAAGGGTTGAATTGAAAGATGCCTCAGCACCCATCATCCACTGCACAGGTCAATCCCAGCACCAGCACCTTCTTTGGTTACAGGGAAGCCCAAGGACAATACCTAGAAGGAGGCCTCACAACCTACTGACCCACATCACCAAACTCCAGAGGGCAGTAGGTGGCTGGGGCACCTTCCAGGGCCGAAGGCAGATTCCCACCTGAAAACTGTTCCTGCTCCAGTTCTGCTGGTCCAGACACGGTTCCACTCCGCACACAGGGTGGGAGGCAGGGTTGGCCTCCTCCACACAGAGTGGTGACCCTGAACCTCACCACCCTCTGTCAAGGGGGCAACTCACAGCCAGGAAGCCAGTGCCCACACACTTGGAAAGTTGAGCCCTCAGGGCCCCTGGCATCTGGCACCTGAGTCGAGCTGGGTTGCCTGCAAGGGTATTAAGGGTTCCTCCCTCCTTCTGCCGCTCCCAACTCTCTACCCTGCCGATTGCAGAACACAAGGACTTGAGTAGAATGTTGACTTAATGGCAAAGCAATGCATACAATTTCCATAAGTCCTACAATATGGTTATAATAAAAACGGGCCCTCGGTCCCTTTGGAGACAGGCTGAATAAATATTATTCCTAATGATTATTAAAACTCATTACGTATGTTTGTAAGGCCCAGGAATTCCCAGCATCTGCCACTGTCTCCACATTGCAGGGAGGCTATCGTCAAACACAGAGCCCAGAAGGAGGAAACCCCACAGTGGTCATCGTCAAGGCAAAAGAGCAGAGCCGAGGCTCTCGCTTTCTGGAAACTCCATCCCATCATTCCCTGCTGAGAGGAATTGGCCTCCAGCTGCAGAAAGGTCGTTGCCCCTGGAGACAGTCCCAGGCAAACTAGAAGCACTGAGCAGAGGAAGCATTCCACGTGGAATGTTCTTTCTCCTTTCCTTGAACGCTTGGCTCTACCCTGACCCTTCTCACCCCCACCTTGTCTACAAACCAGGGGCCACATGTCAAATGACTACAGGAGCCAGGCAGATAACACAGGGTGAAAGGACCAGTTGGAAGACCTCATTGGGAGATGTGGGACTGGCAGACAGGAGCGGCCCTGTCCTGTCTAAAGAGGCAGCCTTGACCTTGGCCACAGCCCACAGCCCACTGCATCTTTCTGCCTTCCGAGAGAAGCTGCTCACCGGGTCTTTTATAAGAGACCTCTCACATTTTTTAAATGTTAGTAAATTATTAAATATCTTTCGACAATGCCGCATGTGCCAAACCAAACACACTCAGGACTACCCATGTGCGACCTTTGCCGGAACCTCCCAGACAATCCAGTGGGCCAGACCAGGAGCTGCTGGCGGCTGCCTGACCTGGGCCGTCAGTTCCGGTTGTCCTTAATGACCTCTGCAGTTGAGTTAGCAAAGAATGGCCCGGGGCCTGGGCCAACGAAACCCAAGGGAGCTTTTCACTTGGAGGTGTCCAGCAGACCTGAGTCTGGCTCAGCACTGATCACAGATCCAGACCACGGTGTACAACCATGAACACAGCGGACATGGAGGAGCCAGGAACCTGGGCGTGAGTCAAGACTCTGCCCATAACCAGCTCCCCGCTCTAAGTTACTGCCCTTCCTCCACCCTGACCAGGAACAACGATTTGAGTCAACTGCCCACCCCATCTCCCCATAACCCACTTGAGCTCCAAGCAACACACACCCCTTACCCGGTCTTACCGGCAAACCACAGTCTCCCTTGGGCCCCGGCGGTCCCATCAGCAGTGGCAAAGGCGTAGGTCCCACCAGGTGGAAGAATGAATAGACACTGCTCGTGGGTGGGGGGCTGGAGGACAGGATTCGTGCAGGGGCCAGGGCTGGGGCCAGGGTGGTCAGCCCGCTGGGCTGGGTTGTCAGATCACTGGACTGCACATCTCCAGCGGCCTTTCCGGGTTTGAAGGGGGCAGGCTTCCGGGGGCTGCTCTTGGGTCTGGCTTTCTTGGTGGTTTCTGATCCAGTGGGTTTCTTGCTTCTGGTGGAGACTGAACCAGGAGTGAGGGTGGGAGGCATCGCCTTGGGTGGCGGCTGAGCAGTCCTGGTAGAGCCAGGACTAGGGGTAGGTGACAAGGGCACAGCAGTGGGTTGGGAGAGTCTGGGCTTGTTGGGGCGGGCCAGGGCCGGCTCACTGGCATGAAGGCTCATCTGGGCCTGGGTCTGAACCACCGGGGGAACGGGCTTTTTAGAGGAACCGGTGGCAGGGGGTAGGGGCCGGGCACTGGGCGGTGGGGGTCTGGGTGTTGTGAGGTTCCTCCGGTTCGGTGGCACCGTGGGCCGGGAGGCTTTGGCAGGAACTGGGCGGGAAGCAGGTAGCACTGGCTTCTTGGTGGGTGGGGCTAACTTTGGGAAGGAAGGTAGAGCTGCCTTCTGGGTGGGCCGGGGGCTTCGGACAGGGGTGACTGAAGGAGAAAGGGTTGAAGGCTTGGCTGGGTGGCTGTTGGGAATCTTGGAGGCTGTGTTCTTCCGCCATGGCTGGGCGGGGGTCGTGGAGCTGGCAGGAGAGACTGGGGGCATGGGAGGAAGCACTTCACTGGCAGACAGCTTGGCAGGTGGCCGTGGGGTGCGGGGTGGGGCCCCCACTGAGACACGTTTGTGAGGCTGTGTGGTGCTAGTCCTGAGGGGCTTGGTGGGTGTAGCGGGCACCGCAGTCCCCCTGGGACCCCCGCCTGCTGGCCGTGCCCCCAGGGCGGGCATGGCAGTGGTCAAGTTCTCCAGGCCCAGCAGGGCGAGATTGGTCTGGAAGGCAAAGGGTGCGCCCGAGTCCCGGAGGAGGGAGGGTCCCAGCTGGGGCCGGTACACGTCAGCCTGTCCACACTGCTTTCTCAGGTGGGTACAGTAATTGTGAGCGACCTGCGTCACAGGGTAGATACTGAATTGGCACAGGGCACCTTCAAACTGGACCGCGTGGGGGCTCATCTTTCCAAAGAGGAAGGAGCCCTCGGGGTCCAGTGCGGGGTCCCTGGGGAAAGCCAGGGGGACAGGAACCCGGCGCTGCCCGCAGGCCGTCACCAAGGTGACCGTGCGGCCACGGAGCTCCAGGGCAAGGTGGTGCCAGCGGCCGTCGTGCACATCGAGGTCAAAGGCCACGGAGCGCCGGGGCCCCAGGTGGACGACCGTCTTGCCGGGGAGAAACTGCAAGCCCAGCTGCAGCTTCCGCTTCCGGCTGAGGACGGCGAAGAGGAAGGCATGGTTGACCCGGTGGGAGCAGAGGCTCAGCACCAGCGCGAGCTCCGTGCCCAGGGCGCCAGGGATGACAGCAGCCGTGGGGGCCTGCAGCCGGGCCCGCTGGGTCAAGATGAAGCCCGACTGGAACGGAATGACCCCCGGGGGTGGAGGATTCCGGCCACCTGCTGCCTTGGCCCAGCTGAGGCCCAGCCTCTGGAGGACGTCCACATCTGGAAAGGAGGCAGAGGGGAGGCAGAGGGGAGGCAGAGGGGAGGCAGAGGGGAGAGCGCATGGTCAGGGCCTGCTCAGCACCCAGGTGGCTGAGAGCTGTGCACCCACAGCTCCCTGCTGCCCCAGGGTTGTGGCTGAGAGCGCAGGGTTGGAACCAATCCCTCGCAGGCTGCATGAGCTTGCATATATATAGTGGTAAAAAAAACCCAAAAACCAAAAAACAGACCCTGGAGCCAGGCTTTCTGCCTTCAAATCCCAGCTCCATCCCTTACGAGTCCTGTGACTTTAGTGCCTTGGTTTTCCCTTCTAGTAAATGGGATAATAGTAATATCAACCACAGAAGGATGTTGTGGGGATTAAACAAGTAGACTTAAAAAAATATATGCCTGGCACAAGATAAGCATTTTGAAACAATAAATACCAATATTAAAAGTCATGATAATCACCCCGTGCTAGCGCTAAGAGTCTTAGAGGCTGCCCAAGGTGACTTGTTCCCTTTCTCTCTGACTCAAAAGTCATCCAGGAAGCAGTCCTATCAGTGAAGGAGCAGGGTGACAGGAGTAGAGGTGTCACCAGAGCTTGGGAAGGGTGTCCAGGGTGCCTCACTGAGCTTCCACCTGCACAGAAGGGAGGGGACATTTCCAAAGACTACCCCTCCTTGTGCAGCTTTGAAGAGAACAGAGGAAGTCACCAAGACACCCCTGTAACCTCTGTCCTCTGAAGCATCTGCCCGGTAATTACAGCGGCGGGACTGGCAAGGGTGTTCCAAGGGGCGTCCAGGGTGTTTGTGGAAAGGGACCCTGACCTCGCCTCTCACAGGCCGGTCCATCCCCTTTGGTTGGCTGAGCTGCCAGTGTCCGCAGAAGCCACTCTGAGCTCCATCTTGACAGGCAAGGAGAGGCTGCCTCCCGAATTGGGGCCTGGGCCAGTCCTCAGCCCCCGTCCCCTGAGCTCAGCACCCCAGCCCCTGAGGGCGGAATGCTCTCTCCCTTGTCACCCAGTGCAAGGAATGTGTGCTGCTCTGAATGCAGCACTTAGCACTTAATAGGCCCTAGGATGACAACTGTGAGATGGCTGGACAGATGGATGGATAGACAGTTAGACCGGCTGGGAGAAACTAAGAACCTGGTTGCCGGCCATAAGGCCGCATCAAGGTTCCCTAGCGGGTTCTGAAGACAGAAGGCCGGACTTTAGCACCAGACAAGACCACCTGTGAGTCCGAACTGAGTCTCAGCCCCCACCCCCCACCCCCCAGCCCCACCTCCCCATCTCTTCCTGACACCCCCCCCCCAGCCTCAGTTTCCCTGCCAGTAAGACAAGGAAAACCAGACCTGGAGTCGGCCACACCGTGCTGACGCTGTTCTGAGAACGCTAGAGCAGGCTGCTGTTTCTGTCGCTTGGATTAAGACCTTTATTCCTCCCTGGGACCCAAGGGCTTCCATTTCACTTCCGATTCCTCCTTTCCCCCACCTCTGTCTGGTCCCAGGCCCTGGGCTAAAATAATCACTGCTTAAGGACTCTCTGAGTAGTAGTGTATTTTGTCTTAATCACTGAAAACCCCTTTATTCTCACAAAGTACTGCTCCCTATAAAAACGGGGGAGCGCTTGTTAGGGAAGAGGTAAGGGCAGGAAGCCACCCCTCCCCTCCCCATGTCCCACCTCAGCAGCCCCCAAGGCCCCCAGCCTGCCCACTGCAGCTTCCAGCCACTTGCACTGGCCCAGGGAAAACGACATCTAGCCAGGCCAGGTGGTACCGATGAGGTTTCCCTGAAAATCGTCCTCTCCAGGCCAGTTGCAAAGCTAATGCCAGCCAGTCTCCAGGCCGCCCCTGCAGACTGTCGTCAGCCCGGGGCAAAGCCTCAAACTCTGACACCTATGAGCTCCTGGGAGCCTCTGACCACGGTGGGCCCCACGGCGGATAGAGAAGGGCTGTTCTTGCCCAAACTTTGCAGGCAAATAACATTAACTAATAACAATGATTATTGAGCACTTCCTATGCGTCCAGGGCCTTTGTATGTCTTATGTCACTGGCTTCATTCAATCACCAATGAAGCAGGTCCTTCCTGTTTATTATCCCCGCTTTATAGATGGGGGTCAGGAAAGTTAGCTGTACTAACTTGCCCAAGGTCACACAGCTTATAATAAAAGGCACAGCTGGGGTGTGTAACCCTGACTGCCTGGATCCAGGGTCTCTGTTCTTAGCCACCGGACTACCCTGAGGCCCTCAGACAGGTTGGAACGCAGGGTGAAGACATCCAGAATCCCATCAGGGGTGAGGAGCTGGGGGCCGGGGAATGAATGCAGAGCAGCCCCAGGGACGGAAGGACACAGCCAGCTGGCTGCAGCCAGATCCCTTTATTACATAAACCTGGCTCCACACAGCTCCGGCCTCTCCCCCACCCCCAGCGCCTGACTCAGGACTCTGGACAGCTGTTCACCTACTTTGTGGGGGAAACAGCAAGCTCGGAAAATATGACATTTGCACAAAATGTGGCCGGGCAGCAGGAGTCTCTTCCGGGCACGGCCCTCCCCTCACAGGGGCCCAATCCCTGCCCAGCAGCCAGGTCAGGCCACGGGGGCTCAGGGAGTGCCCCGCTGCCCCTCACACAGAAGCGGGGGTGGGGGAGGGGGCGGGGCGGCTATTTTAAGAGGCATCGTGGCTGCTTGACAAACAGATGTGAGAGAGGTTTCAGTTTCAAGGGGCAGCTGTGTAGCCAGCCCACCGCTGCCCAGGCCCCCTGCACAGCTCCTGGGGGGATGATAGGGAAAAGCAAGATCTCACGGGAAGGGGAGGGCGGGTCACAGACTTGGGCAATGATAGAGAGGACTGAGGCTAATTGGTCCAAAGTGACTTACCCAAGCTGTGCCTCAGAGAGGAATGGAAGGGTCACCCTGCCACATTTCGGCACTGAGCCCTTCCTACCCCTTACAAAACATCAAACACGATGCTTTCAAGCCCAGAGAGAATTTGCCAGTGACTGACTCCATTCTGCTGATGAGAAAACCAAGGCATTGAGTTCCCCGTAGGGGCATGGACATCTCCTACCCCTGCCTTCTCAGATCCCTTCTGTCCTCCCTTGCCTCCCCCTGGACAAAGAGAAGAGAGGATTACCTTCAGGAGTTCCTTGGGCGGAGGCCAGGTGACAGGCAAGCGAGACTAAGATCCAGGTGAAGAGAAACCCCCTAGAGACCAGGAGACACAAGCAGAGGCGGCATCAGCTTCCACCCTCGGCCCAGATCCGGCTGGGGCATTGGGAGTGGGTCACCCAGCGCCTGTCCCACCCCAGGCGTGTCCATGGGAGGTGGGGGACAAGGCGCGGGCTCTAGGACCCCCTCAGAACAGCCCACACTCCTGGATCGCCAGGCACAGCCTCTTGGGGCAGGCACTGCTTAAACAGTACAAATACAAGCTTGCTTTATGCAGAATGATAAACCAAGGTCACGGGCAGGAAACAGTGAGTAGGAAGCCCTGCCCTGCGTATCAGGAGACCCAGCCTCCAGCTCAAAATCTGCTGCCAACTCACTGGGCAACAAGGGGCCAGCCCCTGCCCCTCCCCCTTGCTGGGCCTCAGTCTCCCCATCTGTACGATGGCCTCGTGATCTTGCGGCCCAGTGGGTGGCAGAATCGGGGCTGAAAGGTCTGTGACCTGCTTGTAAGGCAGATAGCTTCCAAGGGCAGGAGAGATGAAAATTCACTCCATAGGCCCAAGTCAGGGAGCAGAACAAGACCCATTCACCAGGACCAATGCATGCTAAGGAAGCTGCCTCGCTGTCTTTCTACTGATGGAAAATGGGAGAAGAGAAGAGAGTTGATGGGGAGTAAGGCAGATTCAGGTGCACACTTGGTCCCATGACCTACCAGCTGTGTGACCCTGGATTAGTCACTCAGCCTCCCTGAGCCTGTCTCCTTCTCTGCAACATGCCTGACTTTCCTATCTTGCAGACCCGCCGTGAAGATTCAATGTGCTCATGCATGTCAAGGCCTTGGCCTGCTGCCAGCCACACAAGTGCTCCTTAGACCGTTCCCACTGCCCCTGTGCTCTGGGGACCGGAAGGGTTAATGTTCTGCTCAGAGGCTCCTGCCAAGATGGGCAGAGGCAGTGATCCGGTTTCACCTTCCTGTGGGAGCAGCCACCGGTGACACCTGAAGCCACCTGGGGCATCTGATCCTCGAGCAGGCAAAGGGGAGGGCGGCACGTGGCCAGAGATGGCTGGCCAGGATGTAGGCAGAGTTGTGATGGGCGGGTGGGGAGGGCTAAGGCTGGGACACAATGGCCCAGGACCCACTTCCAAAGGGACAGTTACGATGGCGTGCATTTGGGGAATCATGTCGTCCAGGAAAGCCGTCTGCTGGGGTTGATGTCTGGGGCTCCCCAGCTCCCTGGGTGACTCGGAAAAGAAGCTCATATTCTGATTGAATAGCAAGTACTCTGATGTAATTGCAATTAGGATCACTAGCCATCCTGACCTGGACACTGTGGAAGACTGGTGGTTACCCGCCCACAGCCATTCTCCCTTCCTGCTTATTTAAGGCGACTTGGGCTTCCGAGGACATTGTATGAGTCTGGATTAAGTCTAAATCAGTTCTGGGAGTTTCATTTTGCCATGCCAGTGACTGGTTTGGGCATGCCCATGTGACCCAAATGTGGCCAATGAAATGTGAGGGAGGCCTGTTAGGGCTCCTGGAAAAGTATTGCAAAGGAACAGAGAAAAGGTTTTCTTCTAGCTTTTGTAGGTTGAGTGAGAGTGTGCAGCCATTATGTGCACATGAGGTAACAAGTCCCATGAGCTCATGAGGATGTCAGAATAAAAAAATAGTGGGTGTTAGACGACACTTGAGATGCTGAATTAACCAACCATATTACTGCTTTGGACCTCTCGCTATGAGAAGTAGTAACTCCCCTCACGGTTTAAGCCATATTGATTTGGGTCTTCAGTTACTTGGAACATAAGGCAAACGAGCTGAAACGGCACTGATGATGCTGACGGTGATCCCTCGAAAGCTTTCTCCAGCCACTGGGCCTTTGCACATGCTGCTCCTATTATCTAGACACCACTCTTTGGCCTGGTCAGTTCCAGTTTGCTTGCCACCTCCCACAGCCCACTACACGTACCTCACTACAGCAGGTGTCCCATGTGTGGTCATTGTCTATTGTCCTGTTTCCCTTTCTAGTCCAAGTCCCTGAAAGGCAGGGGCCCCAGCTGTCTTGTTCACTGTTATAGTCCCCGTAGCTGGCAGGCATGTAGTGAATGTTCAGTGTATTTTGCAGAAGGAATGAATATTACCTGGCATTATAAGACTTTTAAAAGTGTCTTTAACTTTAGCAAGCTGGCCCCACTTGACTTTTTCCAGGGTTGCTCCTGAATAATCCTTGGTCCCTCCGTATCCTCTCCAAACCTGCTACTCTTTCTACCGCGAGAATGCCTTCGACACGGGGCCCATCCTCCCTGCCTCCACGGGCCTCACCTCCAGCTCAGCACAAGCAATGACTAACGGTCAGAGTGCCTGTGGCTGCTCTGGGGTCACCTGGAGAGAAAAACCCAGGCTGACCTTCTGCCATGACCTGCCCACGGGAAGCAAAGGGCAGCCTCATCAGCCCTGGGAAGAAATAACAGGCAGCTTTGTGTGATTTGACAAAAACGGAGGCTTCAGGAGGGCAAGGACTTCCTCAAGGTCACCCTGCATAGGCTCTGAGGTCATAATTCTTATGAACTATTTCCCATACCCACCAGGTAGACACCACAGGAAGCTATAGCCAGGTATATTGGGAAGGGCTGTGCCCTGCATCCCAGTGTGGGCAGGTTGTCAAACACAACTGCATGCCAAAGGCTCTGACAAGTCCTGCAATAAAGAAAGTGACTGTACTTTCTGCCATTCAGCAGTCTTGAACTCAGAGGACCAGGGAACTCGTTTTTCCTGAGAATGCCCCCCAGAAGACGCCGCTCCTCACTTTCCAGGGGTCCTACCACCTCACTCGTTTCGATTCCGTTTCTCTTCCCGGCCCTTGCCAGACACCAGCCCTCACTCCTTGAGTCCCACTGTCTTATGTCACCTCCGCCCTTATTAGAATGTTTCCCCAGCTGCTCAAAGTGGGCCAGGTGGAGAGAAGGTACAAGAACCACACATGTGGTTCTCTGGCAATTTTTCCTGCTTGTGATTATGCCAAGGTGACTTCTTTGTAGAGAATAAGAGGGTAAATGAGGTAGAAATGGTTTTAATCTTCAAAGTTCAGGAGAAGGAAGACTCAGAGGGCGGATGGGATCAGAATCTTCTCTTCAGTTAAGCTGCCTAACAGCCTGATTTTTAACTTGAGAATTTCAGCCCTGAAGGCCTGATACAGACATATTTATTCCCCCATTCATTCACCCCCCAAAATGTCACTGACCGCCTAATCCCTGGATGCTGCGTGCACTTGACCCATAAACTTTCAAAGTAGAGTGTGAAGTGAGAGAAAGCCCTATGAGTTCATCTAGAGGCCAGATGTCCCCTCACTGTAGAGACGGGCAACTGAGGCCCAGGGAGAGGAGGTGACACAGCTCGTTCGTGACCCACATCCTCTGACTTCACTACTGAACAGTCCTTTTCACTTGACTTGCCGCCCAAGGAGAAGAAACCGGAGACTTATAGGGACTTCCTACTTGCCCAAGAACAGAATCCCAGCACTTTACCAACGGGAACAGAGATGCAGCCTGCGGAGCCAACGAGCCATCTCAGTGAGCTGCAGGCCTGGAAAGTTGGCTCCCAGAAGCAGGTCCTGCGGATCCTGTGCTCCCGTTCCAATCCTGTTTAGGCTACTGCTAATAACGTTTAGTGCCTGCGCTGGCACAAGGCTTTGTTCTTCCAGACTTCTGTTTTCACCGCTGACTTGTGGGCTTTGGCTCAGCGAAGCCAGGGCTCCAGAATGTCGGGGAGACCAGAGCACATGGGCCAGGTTGGGCAGGAGGCAGCTGAAACTGAAACCACGTGTGAGGCGTCTGGCCTTGGAGATGCAGCCTGGCCACATAGCCCTCCAGGAAGGGAACCCAGGAGTTCCTTTTTCCCTGAGGAAGGCTCTCCGCCAGGACACCGCATGTGGCTACTCCTGGGCCACTAGGCTCCCAGAACCTATTTCTGGTTTGCATGGTTTTACCTTCATCCTTGTTCCCTAGGAACACACAGGATCTCGGAGACCCAAACCAGCTCGAACATGCACTGAGAGCTCAGAGCTGGGAGCCAGGGTGCTCAAACACAAGGAAAGGGACCCTGAGGACTTCAGGCAAAGCTGTGGTCCCATGGGGTCAGCTGGGGAGGCAGCTGCCCAAAAAACACAGAACGGCAATGGGCAGTAGACCTCTCCCACCTGCCTCCGTGGACGGGCCAGGCCTCATGTGGCCAGATGGTCACACCCAGGCTCCTTTCTTCACACCTGACACCTCTTCCATGAGAACACAGACAGTTCATCTGTCTGGACAGGATGCAGCCCAGAATTTTCCAGTTGACTCACACATCCATTTAAGATGAATGAATAATAATACAAATAACAGCTGCTGTTTACTGAGCACCTACTACAAGCCAGGCACTGTTCTGAGCCCTTTACAAGCACCATCCCATGAATCCTCACAAAACCCCACTAGCTGGAGATTAAGATGCCCACGTTGTAAATGAGAGAAGCAAAAAGCAGAAAGGCAAGCGGCCCGCTCCAACTCACAAGGCAGAACCAGGATTCACACTGATGTCCGCTGGCATGGCTCCCTCTGCCCTGCAACCTGCCTCCCACCGGTGTGAGTCCTCCACCAACTGACAGGGCACTTTAGTGGTCTGTGGAGAGGGGTGAAAGGACAAATCTTGTAGGCATGAGGGGGGTCAGAGGGCACAGGACCTGGAGCCCGGCTGGGATGAGGGAGGCAGTGAGAAGGGAGAGGCTGAGCCTCCAAGCAGCAGGACTGCACGCTTGTCCAAAGCTTGGGCCCCACGGTGGGGTGCTCGCCTGCACCACTTTTCTACCCAACCACTGGCATCTTCCCTGGCACAGGATCTTTTGGAGAAAATGAGTCAGCAATGTGCTTACTGGTGCTGTGTGTGTGTGTGTGTGTGTGTGCATATGTTGGGGAGGGGGTCAGGGGATCTCAGCCAGCCATTTTTTTACAGGACATGGGAAAGGTGGGGGTATCACCCCCCATCACAGCGCTGAGGGGCAGGGCATGGTGGGCAGGGTGGAGCTACAGCATAGGCCAGCCTCCTGGAGTGTCCTCTGGTCCTGGGGGCAGGATGGAAAGCCAGCAAGTTCAGTGCTTCCCTGGGCTGTGAGCATGAGCCGCAGCCCAGGGCCCCCAGGGGCTGCTCCCATCCTCGCTCCCTCCCACACACACACCCACACGCAGTGACTGGCTCTTGCAAGCGCTCACCCTCCTAGGACTCCTGCTCTACCGGCTGGAACTCCAAACCTCTGGGTCCCAGCTCTGTCAAAGCCCCTCCTGGGAATTGCCTGCCCCTCTCTGGCCCCGGGTCTCTGCATCTGTATGTACAACGAGGGGTTCCACTGGGTGAGCTCCCGGGGGGGCCCTTTCTGCTCTGGCATGCTGGCTCATTTTTTTTTTCTCTCTCTCCCTCGCGGGAAAGAAGCGGGAACTGAGAATCCCGCGCTCCCCCCAACCCAGAGAGGCCGGGAAACGCTGAGACATACACAGACAGACACACACGCGAAGATTTCCAGAAACCAAGGACGTGCAAAGACACACAGACACGGAGACAGGAGCAGAAGGCAGGCCCTGGGGTCCTAGAAACTTGAGGACAGTTTCACAAGAACAGCCAGAGGAGACTTACAGGCTTGGGGACCTGTGGACACCGACACAGGAACACACGGAGACAGCCAGACACGGAGACCCCTCCTCCCCCAAGTATCCAAAGAGCTCCCGCTCCGTCCCCCTGCCGGCGGCTCCAGAAGCCACCACCCACCCCCAATCCCGACCCCGGGCTGCCTCTGCACCGACCCTTCCCAGCTTGGCTCCCGAGTCAGCGCCATCGGGCGGCTCGGCCCGGCGGGGCAGGGCCGGCAGCGATCCAGCCCCGGCTGGGCCGGGGGCGCAGCCGGCGTTAACCCTTGGCGGCCCGCTGGCAGGGGCGCAGGACAGGGCAGGAAGCTATAACGCCCCGCTGGAAGCAGCGGGCGCGGCGGGGAGCCCCAGCCCTCCCCGAGGCTGTAGCAGCAGGAAGCTGGGGAGGGGGCCTCCCGGAGCTTGTACTCACCCCCCGCGCGCCGCCGCCGCCGCCGCTGTGCCTCGGGGCCCCCGCGCCGGTCCCACTCCCATGGCGGGCCCCTACTTCATGCTCCCGAGCCCGGGGGGCAACTGTGGGCGCGCCCCATGGGGCCGCCAGCCCCCCGCCCCGCCGCGCCAGGCCGGCTCAGAGCGCGCGGCCCCGGCACCCCCAGCGCAGCCCCGCGCCCAGGGGCGCCCGAGCAACCAGGCAACGCGGCCCGGGCCCTGCGGGCGCCTGTGCCAGGCCCATGGTCCCAGGAGCACCGGCGCTGCGCTCGCCCCCTGCCTCCCTCTTTTTCTGCTTCTACCGAAAAGAAGCAAGAAAAAAAAAAGAGAGAGAGAGATGATCAAACTTTTGGAGGCGGGCTGCTGGCGGTCCCCGGAGACTGAGCAAGGCCGGGCGAGGGCGCGAGGAGGGCGGTGGAAGCTGCCTCCCCGCCGGCCTGGGGGAGGAGAGGAAAAGGAAGGATTTGGGGGAAATGAAGGCGATTTAAAGTCTCGGCCCGCGGTGGCTCTCCACCTTCTCTCCTCCCCGCACTGGGCCGCCCTCTGCTGCCCCCTGCCGCCCCCTGCCGGCGGCAGCCGGGGACACACCTTGGGCCGGCCCACGACAGCCCCGCGGAGACATCCCCCACCCCCTGCAAAGATGGGGAAACCGAGATTGACGGAGAGGAACGAGTTGGCCGAGGCTGCAGAGTGGGATGATCACAGTTCGGAGATTGGGGGCTTGCGAGGTCCCGAGTTGGGAAGCAGGGATAGAGGAAGAAAGGGGACAGATACGACAGCTGAAAGGAACCCTGAGTTCCAGGGACAGCTTCCGGAGCAGGACTCAATGTCCAGACTCCCACGACAATGACAACTAGTGTCCTACACCACACACACACACACACACACACACACACACACACACACACCTATTGTCCTCCCAGATTCAGAGAGCCCTGGAGAACACACTCCTGGACATGCAGTGGGTGGGTGAGCTTGTTAAATGTTGGTCACCTTCCTCACTCTTCCCTGTCCATTCGGTAAGACGTGGGAGCTTAACACACACACACCCCTTAGGCTTGCCCACGAGATTAAACCAAAGAGACTCTCCAAGATCCCACACTGGAGCACAAAACTGCACTCTTTGACCCGCCAGCAACACTGGCAAATTAGCACACCCACGACCCAGTTGGAGCCCTGGCATTAGAAACCCCCTCTGCTTCAGCCTAAACCTCCATGACCTGTTCACTGGTTCACACACACACTCCCACACACATCTACACGTACCCCAAACTCAGACACACGATCCCACTCATTCACATTGAAGCACAGCTACTCACTCCCTCAGGGGCTCATACAAACACACGCTGGGTGTCTCCACCCATGAAGACACATGCACATTAGTGCTTACACGGGCATAAATGCACACTAGTCTAGCCTAGCCAGGTCCCCCACATCGTACACACCCTTGAGCACACCTCTCATACCCACCTTCGCGTGCACACCCCCCCATGTACACACCCCCAAGTGCACACACCTGTACACCCTCCCTTACACACAGTTCTCCGCTAGTATGCAGGCACAAACTGTACTCACTCCCTGCATGTGCACCCCCGGCCCTTATGCGCACACCTTTACTCCCACCCCACAACCGGTACCCAGCCCCCGTCCCCGTGCTCCAGGAGCCCCGGGGCACTTACTGGGTCCCTCGGTGCGATGCTGGACGGTCGGTCCTTCCTCGGGCTCCTAACGGCATTTGTGTTCATGGGTCCCCGCAGCCCCGGGCGCGGGCACGGGGGCGGGGGGGGCGGTGTCCCCTTCCCTAAACTGGGCGCGAGCGCTCAGAGCGCAGCGGCACCGGGAGGGGCATGGGCGCGCGGGGCTGCGCCGCCGGCCCGGTCCGCCTGCGCTCGAACTTCGGCCGCTCTGCGTCCTCTGGCTTCGGCAAGGGCTCCGGGTGCGGGGGGCGGCTCATAGGTGCTGGGGCTGCGGCGCCCGCCGGGCCTTTTGAAGTCTCCGCTGGGGGCGGGGAGGGGGCGCGGAAGGCGGCCTTTTAAACAGTGGCTGCACGCGGGCTCAGTGGAGCAAGGTGTCTGGTTTCAGCAAACTTTAGGAAAGGTCCCAAGCTGAAGGAGGGGGGAGCCAAGCCAGGAAAAAAAAAAAAAAAAAAAAGCCGCCTAGCTGTGCTCGGCTGCCTGTAGGGGGCAGAGCTCCCACGGCTGCAAAGGCAGGCCCGGCGTGGTGCTGGGGGACCCACAGGCAGCGGAACGGCGCGAGGAACCACCCCCACCTTGAACCAGAAATCTTCACCTCCACGTGGACGAGCCCCAGGCCGCGCAGGGACACCTCAGCACTTCACGAACGGGACGCGTGGGCCCGTTCTTCTGGGTGAGAGGGGCTACAGGATTGCCTCGGATTTTCAGAAGCCCAGGGTGCGGGAAGGTTGAGAACTCCCAGCCCAGTCATAATTGACATTTTTCCAGCTGCACGCTTAGTGCTAGGCAGATCCTGTCCTTATTTACATTTCTTGATATTCTGTTCATCATGATTTTTCTTTATTTTTATTTTTTTTGCATGAATTCTGACATATTTAGAGTATTACATGAAGATATGATGTGTGTACGGGGAAGCCGGATGGCTCAGTGGGTTAAGTGCTCACTTTGCAGCCCTGGGGACCAGGGATCGAGTCCCGGCCCTGGCCTGTGTGGACCCATATGCTGAACTGGGGAGTGCCCCCAGTTCAGTTCTCACTGGAGCAAGACCCCGGCCCAGTTCCTGCCCTGTGCAGCCCCGCGCCCACCTGTGGAATGAAACTATGTGGAAAAACCAATGATGTGCAACTGTGGAGACTGTTCTGGGCCCTCCCACTTCTCTCTGTCTCTATATGTATGTGTATGTATGTATGTGTGTGTATATATATATATATATATATATGTGTGTGTGTGTGTGTGTGTGTGTATATATATATATGTGTGTGTGTGTGTGTGTGTGTGTGTGTATATATATCAAAAACAATAAAAATAAGTCTTAAAAAAAGATATGATGTGTCTTGAGTAGTTAGGGGTGTTTGGGCACCCCCTTAGATAGAAAATTCCACTGTGCACTGAGGTTTTCTGGGGTCCCCTAGTATTTTGCATTCTGACCAACCTCCCCCTAGCCAGGCACAGCACTGTGCCAAGTGTCACGGTTTCTGAGAGGCCGGTTAACTCCATTTACAGATGAGAAAGTCGAGATTCTAGAAGGTTAAGTAACTTTCCTGAGATCGCTAACTGGCAGGTGGCGGAGGTGGGATGAGAACTCAATCTGATTCTTGTCTTTGGTAGCTGAGCCTGAAAATCCAAATCTTAGCTTTTAAAGGGTTTCTGAGCCGAGCCTTGCCAGCCTGCCCAGCTTGACGCCCTGCCCCTGGTTCCACTCTCTTTCTGATGCCTGGGCCCAGGCTCTGGACAAGTGGGATACTTCAAGGCCTTATCTGTGCTGCTTCCTTCTGGGCTCCTCCTCTCCCTCAAACCTGTGTTCTGCCTGTTCACAGCGTCTCTGTCTCTCCAGCTGCAGCTCAAACCTCTGCCCTGCACCCACCATGTAGCACACAGCACATGGTGTTCTCGCTGTCAGATCCATCTCTGTGTCCCCACACCCAGCGTGGAGCCTGGGACACAACAGCGACAAACCATTAATAATCTAAATGAATTTCTTTCCCCTCCTACAGTGTGCAAACCCCTGTAATGCTGGGGGAAGAGCATCTGCCACTACAGGAGTGAAGACAAAGAAATTTGCACATGGTCCTGCTTTCTGAGCACACACACCCTTGTCATGTAGACAGAAGACACACACAGCGTCTTGGGACAGAGGAGACATCGGAGGTGACCATGTCACAGAGAACCTCCAGCCATCGCATAAAGACAACACAAGGAGAATATGATGGGTACGATCAGAGCGGTACAAATAAACTGAATTGTCAAGCCGACCAAAGGATTAAGAGACCAGGAAAGGCTCCCAAGAGAAGGTGGCCTTTGTCTGCTACAGGGTGTGTTGGATACAGAGGTGGCTACGGAGGAAGACAGTGCAAGTGGAGGAGTCACGCCAAAGGCCAGGGGAGTGGGAATAGATTCCAGGCAGGTTTTGCAGGAGAAGCAATCTAATTCTCCCCACTACACCGTGTGGGTGATGTCCTGTTACCACTCACCGGCCACAACGTTATATCCAGGCAAAGGGATACATTTCCCCCAAGGTCAGGTGGCAGGTCCGTGGCTGAGCTCCAAGGCCTTCCCAAATCTCACTCCCAAATCTGAGTATACAATGGTGAGCCCCAGGGAGCTTGCTTCACTAATGACAGCCCAACAGACTCATGGGAAACCCCTCACAGCCCATAAAGATGGATGGTGTTCCCTTCCAGAGCCTTGCTCTCTCTGTCTATAAAATGGGTGCATCAAACATGGGCCTTTTAAACTCGGGAGGATGAGACTGTCGTTCAACAGTAAATCCAGCTCGGTAGGTTGGGAGGGAAACAAGGCTTATGACCTCCCAGGAACTCATGGTCAGGTGGAAGGAGGGGACATGCGCACTGATAAGAATCCTGGGGAAGACACCTTGCTCCCTGCCTCTGCTTGTTGCCTCTTCATACCCAGTCTTCCTGCCAAGGAGGTTCCTGGCACAAAGCCAGTGGCTGGGTGCAAACAGTTTCAGATAGGAGTTCCTGGCTGGGTGGGCATTCAGGGGCCACATAGTACTCCCTGCCCAAGCAGATCAGCCATGGCCCCGTTGCTTCCTGAGGTTCATATGCCTTGGGAGAAACTGTCCATCGCGATAGCCTGCAGGGTGGACACATAGTGGGTACTCAACAGATGTTTATGAATGAATCACTAGCGAGGCCTTACCCTGGGGAACAGAGGATTGCACACGGCCCAGACGTTGATCCCCATCGATTTATCCACCAAATTTTTTTCTGAGAACACACTTACGTGTCAGGCTATGCTTCTAGCTCTCAAAGTACTATGGTCTGCTAGAGGAGACAAGGGGTCAAGAGAAACCAGGGAAGGCTTCCAGGAAGAGGTGGCCTTTTGTCTCCTAAAGAGTGTGTAAGAAGACAGACAGACAGAAATCCTGCCTCAAGTTATACTTGTTTAACTGGCACTACAGAATCAGGACAAGAACTCAGATCCCAATCGCAGTTTTCATAGTCTTAGATCAAGTCAAGGGTTTGGATGGCATCTGACTAGCTCAGAGGTGTGTACAACTATCACCTCTCCCCATATATATTCTATGCTCCTGCTAATACAATCGGAGTGCATATTAGCTTTTGGGGCAACCAGACCACAACCAAGCTGATGACCATCAAGAATTCCTAAGATTTTCTCACATACTTCCTTTGGGGCAGTAGCATTGGGTCGCCCCGAGTGAAGCCCTGGCAAAGTCTGGCCCCTCTGTTCGGCTTATCTGAATTGTTGCTTGTTAAATATGCTTGTCTTTGCTTCAGGACCTGTGATGGCAGGAATCTGACCACTTGTCATGCCAGTGACCCTACTGATCAAGAGTGTTGCTTTGTACCCATGGGTCTGAGGCATTTCAGCATGGTTAGAGCCACATGTCAGCATGATTGATCGATAACGGTGAGACTTAATGATTTGTACCTGGTCTTGATGAGGCCCCTAGAAATCTCTCCCATTAGAGCTGGTTTCCTAGCAAGAATATGCCGACGTGACCAGGTGTGGATCAGAAACCCCAGGTGAGGCTCTGTTTTGAACTCCCTGGTTTTGAGATGTTCTTTGCATAAGTTGGTGGTCCCTGATCGGAGAGAGAACATGCACCCTGGTGTGGCTTTTCAGGGGCAGGACCATTGGAACTCCTGCCTGTCCTCTCCAGACCCCGTGCTTTGAGGCAGAAGGCTATTTTCAGCTGAGCGAGGTGACTATGAGTATATTGCACAGTTTTCCTGCAAAGAACTAGTAGATGTGTGAGCATTGTCATTTGGGGACCTGTGAGTCTTCTTTAAGCATCGAACCCTGTCTAATCACTGTCATTCATGCAGGAACGTACCATAGGCACAGCTCAAAGGGAGATGGTGATAACTGCTCTACTAGGTCCTCAGAGATGGGTGGTCACCACTCCTTTCGTCTAGGATGGGCAATTTATTCATTAATGGGTATTTTTTCCATATGTTCTGCAGTTTTTCAATCAGATTCTAGATATCTAGGAAGAGTTATGATTTTACATGAACTCCTAGCCGGCCCAACTCTTGAGGCCAGTTGCTGGGTGTGGTCAAGTAGTCACCCCTGGGCTCCACTGTGGGACCCTGAGGACTCTCTTTTCCCTTCTGGGCCTGTTTCCTCATCTGTGATCTTGGAGTAACTAACCTGCGCCTGCGTGAGATGCCACTGCCGTCTTGTACCTGAGCTGGGAGTCTGGACACTGCAGAAGCAGGAATGTCCTTCTCCCCTAGATCTGCCATCTGGTCTGAGAGCAGCGATCCAGGTCTTGCTCAGTCTCAGGGCATCTTGGTGCTCTGTAATCTTGTCCACCTTCTTGAAACTTCCTTCTTCTGCAACATCACACATTCCAGCTACACTCAGCTCCCTGTAGCTTCCTAAAAACAATATAGTCCTCACTTAACATCATCAGGAGGTTCTGTGACTTTAAGTGAAATGACCTGTAATAGAACCAATTTTGCCAGATGTTAATGGCTATCAGCAAGAGTGAAGTTCCTGCAGCATTTCATCAACATTATAATGAAACAACATTGAACAAAACATTCAAGGACCTGCTGCGCACTTTTCCCCATCTCCCTGGTGCTTTGCACATTGAGTTCCTTCTTTGGAAGGCTGTTCTTTTTCTCTTTTATCTATGTCCTCATTCTGCAAAATTTAGACGGTAAGCCCTTCTCTGGACAGCCTTTCTTGTACCCTTACCCCGGAATAATCTTGGAGTGTAGTCCGTAGTGGTGTGCTGGTAAATATTTAACCAGCTTTCCAAAAAGGGAGGAGGGAGCCCTCATTTTGAGTATCTGCCAGTGTCCATGGTGTAAATATCTCCATCATGACCAATTTTAAGTTACCAACATGCTACCCCTGAGTGTGAGGTTGGGAAGAGATGTGCAAGCCGATGTGAGTCACTTCCAGGATCAGGTGCCTGTCTTTTCTGTCCCATAGCAGCCCCCAATAAAGCAGTGCCAAGCCATATTGGAGCCAGAGGCAAAATCTGTAATATTGTTCCTTCCTTCAATTAAAAGTTTTATTTTTTGTTCACCCATTACTTTCTGGTGTTAATTTTGATTTTTTAAAATATTGCCATAAATGATTATTTATCTTGATTACCGAGGTGTGTGGTTTTGCTTCATTGTTGTTTTGTTTTGTTTTTTGTATTTTGTTTTTTTGCACCACATTAAATTTTGTTACTAGGATGAAAGCCTCCCTCACATAAGGACCCTGACATAAGAGCCCATGTCACACTGCAATGATTACCATTGATACAGCTGTCTCCCCTACCAGCCAGTGAATCTTGGGGACAGGAATTCATCTGTGTTCCTAGGACATGGCACATAGTAGGTGTTCAAGGACGACTGTGCAGCAAGAGAGTGGATGAATAGATGGAGGGGTCAATTGCTCAGTTCCTTTGCCCACAAAATGACATGCTGATGAAACATATCCTCCCCTCTTGGCTAAGGGTAGATTTTGAGTTTTTGAGTTTCAGCGCTTCCAACTCAACAAAGATTCACCTTGCTCTTGACCCAGGTGAACCAGCCCCTGCACTGGGCATTTCACCAGGGCCAATGTGCAGACACCTCCAATCTGGGGCAATGCTGGAAGGAAGATGACTAGAACCAAGAGTGCAGAGTCACAGAGAGGCAGCCATCTCTTAGACCCCAGAAGGACTTTCTGTCAGTTTGCATCAGCTACCTCTGGCAGGATCAATGGAAAGGTGATCCACCCAATGAATGCCTCCGTGTGACTTCTAGCTCTACAATTCGATGGGTCATCTGCCATCTGAGGGCACCAGGACTTGTCCCCATGCCTGACCGTTTCCTCACCTTGAGGACCACCAAAGAAGAAGTCTCCTGGGGGTGCCCTCAGATGGCAGATGGCCCATCAAATAGTAGAGCTGGAAGTCATTGGCTTCTTAGGCATCCCACTGGATTCCAGTTGGGACGGAGGGGTGAGTGAAATGGTTCTATTTCTATAAGATTGGCCAGGGCTTCCACAGTTAAAGCATGTGACTTATGCCGGGTCCACTACAGACAGCTTCACACACATTAAGTCACAGATTAGCCACAAAACTCTCAGTCTGTCGACCCATTTACAGATGGGAAACAGAGAGTTGGGCAAGTTGTCCGAAGTCACATAGCTGGTAATGGATGGAACTAAAATTCTAACCAAGAGCTAAGCTATCTGATTCTGAGAGTCTCTAATCTTACCCAGATCTATGCAAAGCAAGGACATTTCTAAGGTAGACTCCTTTGGAGCACTCCTGTGAAAGTCAAAAATGGGGGTGAGAGTGGGCTGAGGTGGCCCACTCAGCTTGGGGGACAACATTTCTGTCCTTCTGCTGACGTGGCCTTTTCATCTGCTCCAGACATGCTCTCTGCTTCCCGCAGCCCACTCAACGCCACGGCTTTCCACCAGACTCCAAAGAGGAGCTGTATGTTCCCCAAAGGGAATTCTTCAGCCCAGAGATGCTTGTCAATCCACATTTCGAGGGAGCAGGAGACAGGGAGGAAGTGAACAAGCAGTGGACATCTCTTCCATGCCAGGATCTACCGGTATGTCCCCGCTATCTGTCCTCATGCCCGGACTAGAAGCAGGTACTGTTCCCAGCTCCCTTTAAAGGTCTGCGTCATCCACTGTGGTAGCAACTAGCCATATGCGGCTATTTAAATGTAAATTCCTTAAATCTTAAAAATAATTAAAAATTAAGTGTCTCAGTCACAGTAGCTACATTTCAAGCATTCAGTAGCCGTCTGCAGCTAGTGGCTACTGTATTGGACAATGCAGGAATAGAACATTTCCATCCTCAAAGAAAGTTCTATTGGAGAGCACTGCATTGACAAAGAATAGAGATTCTCAAATGACTCGCTCGGAGCCACACAGGGAGTTGCAAACAGAACTGGGATGGGACCCATATTTCACGCTTCCAAAGCCTCTGCTCCCAGAGCCTGGAATACATTTGCCACCACCTGGCCCCAGAACAAGGAGGATTGTTTGCCTGGGATGCTAGGTCGACTTGGGAAACTAAATAAGAGATCAGAAGACTGTGGGTGAATACCAAAGTGGAGAAAAGGAGCCAGCTGTTCTGGAGGGTTATTTTTATCCTGCCCAGATATCCCGAGGGGAGAAGCCCTCCTCCCCTTCCAGCTATTTTTATCACAGGAGCTGGAATCAGAATGCTGTCTCCAGTGGACGGGTGGAAGGATCCTCCAGCACATCAGAATTCCAGCATCAGGACCTCCTTCCCGCTTGACAACTTTCCAAGGCAGCTCCATATCCATTCTCATAGCAGCATGGGAGGCCCGCACAGTCAGTGGGGAGAGCAAGCAAGCCCCACATGACCGCTGGGGCTTAGACGGGTACAGTGAGCTAGAGCAACAGCTTGTACGTGGGAGAGGTGGGACTGAACCCCAAGCTGAGACAGGCACCACCTTTCTGAGCGGGGGTGGATCTTCCATGAGGGCTAGTTGCTGAGTGGTAGAAAAACAGCCTGCATTTATTGCTGACCCCACCTCACCCCTTTCTGGATGAATGACCAAGTTGCTCAATATCTTTGAGCTTCTTTTCGCTGGTCTGTGATACAGAGAGTTCTAATCTCTTGCTGCCTCCTCTATGGGGTTGCTGGGAATCAGGCCAACATGAAAGCTTTTGGTAAATTGGAAAAACCCTATTCCCAGAAAAGATGATACATTATTGTCATCGGCGTCACTGTCTTCATCAACATCATCTTCATAAGCAACGAAGCCTGTAACTGTATGCAGCTGCTACTGCTCTCCCCTCTCTGGGCCTCAGTTTCTCCGACTGAAACCTGAGCAGTTTGGCCCGGAGGATCTCCACAGGGCCTTCCTTGCAGCTCCGGCTTGCCATTTCTATGACCCATTCATTCCGTCAACAAGTGTTTATTGAGTTCGAGCAGCCTGACACGATGGGGAAATGAGGCACCGGCTTCTCCAGAAGGCTCTCTGCCCAGGCTGTTGAAGCCACATACGCAAATTTCCTTGTGTTTTCAAAAGGCAAATTATGGGAAACATGTTATTCACCATAACACACTCGCCCCATCTCTCAGGGGGAAAAAAAAAATCTGGTCAAACCCCACCAAGAACTAAGCTCATGAGAGGACAGAAACCCACCCTTGTTCCTCTGGGCAACTTTGCAGAAGCTCACATCCCTGTTGAAAAGAGGGAAACTGTATGTGGCTGGGTCTGTCTGGGGCTGCCGCGGACCTCGTAAACAACCTGCATTTGTCCCAGCTCCCTCCATCCTGCGGGGTCAGCGTAGCCAAGGGAAAACACAGCCCTGTTCTGTGCCCAGCCACCCCCAGAGGGAGGAAAATTGTCCATAAATATTTTTATCTGCATGGTCACCAAGCAAGCTGACAGGAAAGCTTTGATTCTCCAAGCCCCTGGGCCACTCCCTTCCTCTGCGGACCCGTGGTCAAAGCTGACCTGGCCGTCCCATCTCCCACCCCCAAATTACAGGGTGCCACCCATGCCGCCAGCTCCCAGGAGGTGGTGGGACTAGACGTGGCCCACACTGTACAGCATGGCCTGCCTCAGGGCTGTTGGAATCGCTTCTCCCAGCCAGCTGGTTTCCTGCAGGGGGCTGGGTGGTCAAGGCAAAAGCAGGGAGGATCCAGAGATGGCGCTGGGGGGGTGGGGAGGGGGTGGGGAGAAGGCCCCAGGGCTGGGTCAGAGAGAGACCCAAGGTCGCCATCTGGATCTTGGGTTGTCTTGCTCATCAGGGCTCATATAGAGGAAGTGCTGAGGGTTTTACTGGCCAGGAAATGGTTTATGACAAAGCAGATGAATGGGGGGTCAAAGGACTTTCAAGATCCAAGCAAAGAATGGTTCATGATGACATTTCAGCCTCTGATAGCCGCTGGCAAAGGCCTTTGGGGTCAGGAATCCCAACCCAGAACTCCTAAAATTATCCCACATGGAAACTTCCTGTGCCCTGTCCTTCCTTGCTGTAACATCCAGCCTATCTGAAGAAGACTGCTACTTTCTGGAACTCTCTACAAGGGAGTACTACCTCAGGGAGTAGGAGAGCCTCGAAGTGCAAGGTTCTATGATTCCATGGTTCCTAGATCACTTGAGCCATAAAATTATAGGCCCAACGCACTAGACTTCCAATGCCTTTTGATGCCAGGACTCTGAGGCTCTAAAATCCTGGACTCCTACCCAGCACTGACGTTCAGCTTCTGTGATTCCGTGCTACTGAGGCTAAGGTTTCTCTGACGCTTCAGCTGTGTGACCTACTTCAGGGCAGACAGGGACCTTGCACAAGGGGGCATTCATTTCCAGCTGGGGTTATGTGCGGAGGTGCCCTGTGGAGTCAGCTGGCCACTCCTCCATCTGTGCGGGCAGAATTCCATGGCCCAGGGGCTCCCTGAGCCCCACTTGCCTTCTGACCTTTCCCTGACCATATTCTCACTTGGCCCTGACTTCATCCCACCCAGCCTCTTGGGTGTGGGCAAGGGTGCTGCAGCGGCCAGCTCCAAGGCCCTGACCCCAACGGCATCCATTCCCATAGGGCAGAGAGGCGGTGAACATGTTTCCTCAGGCAGTTTGTCCCCCGGGACTCAGAATTAGAGAAACTAGAGAAGGTGGGCTTGTCCCTGGACCCAGGACTAACTTGTTCCAGTTTGATTTCCCGGACCAGCCCCAGCATGGACATATTAGGGTGACCAAAAGGTCTAATGAGCCACAAGATACGTCCTTCCATGGCCTACCCTTGTTGGAAATCCCATCTACAGAAGACACTCCTTTAGATGATGGTCTCTGGAAAGACTGTTTTAGCTGGAAGGAGAAGGGGGCCCTTCGTTCCTCTTTCATTGTCTTACTCGTTTATTCAATAGGCTCAAAAGTGAAATCTCAGTCCACAAGGCAGGACACAAGGACTGTGACTTTCCTTGATTTTCTTTACATAAACTGAAATCCTACTTTGGGTCCATGTATCACGATGCTGGCAGGAAAGGCAGCGCCAGCCATTACTGGGGCTCCCTCATAGTTCCTTATCCTGGTTCCAGTCATGCGTAGGTTCTAGAGTCCTATACAGAGCAACACATGCTGGGAAGTCTCTCTGTCCTTCCTCTCCCATCTTTGGCTACTTGGGTGCCCACTGTCTGTGCCAGGTGGCCTTTTATATCTAGTGACCTGAGGGCATGCTTTAGACATAGGAAGCTGGGACACCCATGTGTTGTCCTAGCCTCCCTAGCGACACCATGGACCATCCCTTTTGGGGTTTTACCTGTTTCGCACCTACCTAAGGGCCTGCCAACACCAACTTTTACCTCCTCCTTGCCTTCAAAGGCACTTACCACTTCCCTTCCACTCTGGGACCCAGAGCCTCGTCTCTTGAGTTCACACAAGACCTAAATTAAAGCAGCCCCAGTTTTACACTCTCAAAATCTAGCAACCAGAATACCTTGAAGACTGAACTGGGGACAAAGGAATAAGCACACAGGCCAAAGTGCAAATTAGTATCTCACAAGCTCATCGCCCCCCTCACATACACACTTATTTGCACATGACTTGGAAGATCTGTTGGAGCAGTTGGCTGGCTCTTGGCTAACAAACACAAGAGTAGAACCCAAGAGGACTGGGGTACAGCATAGGCATGGTTTGTGTGGTCAGTGAAGAGGTGAGGTCTTAGCCCTGGGGTTGTCTGGGAAAGGAAAGTGGGGTGTGGGAGAGAGGGTTTTGGAAAGGGGATGAAGCATGTGCAGAAGTCTGATCATCTCCGTGCTCCCATGGCCCTTCCTGCAGCCCTGGGAGGGGTCATGAGAACTGCTGGGGAGAGAGAACAGCCATACCTGAGGAGGAGGCATCTGGCACCCATGCAAAAAGCACTGGGCTTGGAGTCCACAGCCCTGACTTCTGGCCTTGGAGCTGCCACAACTCACTGTGCCACCTTGAACAAGTCCATTCCCCGAGCCCCCAGCCCCAGGGCTTGGATTTCCATCTGAAACTAGGAGCCATGGGCTTCCCTGCCTGTCGGGCCTGGGGCTGATGACTGCACGTCTCCAGCCTCAGCCTTGTCTTTGGTCTCCATCGAGCCCCTCTCGCCACCTTGACAAGAGCTGGCCAAGGACTGTTGTCTCAGTGGAATCTGGTCTGGAGTCACAGTTCCAGGATGGCTGGGCATGGGGTGGAGCACAAACCCAGCAGAAATGGTTGCATCTCTATGTACAATGGAATATTATCCATTCCTAAAAAGAAGGAAATCCTGCCATTGGTGACAACGTGAACGAAACTTAAGGGCATTATGCTAAATAAGATAAGCTGGACAGAGAACGACAGATACTGTATGATTTCACCTATATATAGACTCAAAAAAACCCAAAACCCAAACCATAGACACAGAGAACAGATTGGTGGCTGCCAGAGGCGGGGGGGGGGGGGGGGGGGGGGGGGGGGGGGGGGGGGGGGGGGGGGGGGGGGGGGGGGGGAGTAGGGGAAGGGGGTCAAAAGGCACAAACTTCCAGTTATAAGATGAATCCGATCTGGGAGCTAATTTCCAGCAGGGTGACTACAGTTAATAATAATGTATTGCATATCTGAAAGTTGCAAAGAGAGTACATCTTAAAAGTTCTCATCACATACACACACAAAAATGTTCTAACTATAGGAGGTGAAAAATGTGTTCATTAAAGTTATTAAGATGGAATAAATCATTATGTTTTCGATCTTACCCTTGCACCATGTTATATGACAGTTATAGCTCAACAAAGATAGAAAGAAAGAAAAAGAAATAAAGAAGTGGCTGCATCTCCTGGTTCCTTTCGTTTCAGCAGCAGAATCATGCTGGCAACACCCTCCCCCACTGCCCCCCACAGAAATCCACACGCACACGCATGCACACGTAGCCTGGTCCCTGGAGGACAACGAGCATCCCCTGGCAAGGAGGTCAGCCAAGAAGGCAATGCTGCAGAGCCTTGAAGGCCACCCTCGAGACATCTTGTTCCCCCACGGGCAGCGAGACCCCTGGAGTCCTAGCTCCCCTGCATACTTTGCCTGCACCCTGAGTCGCCCAGCCACACAGGATCAGGCCCAGCTGTGGGCAGTAATGGGCGAGAAAGGAGAGGAAGAGGCAGCGAGATGGAGGTAGAAAAAGACAGACAGAATTTGAGAGAAACACAGAAAGAAACCCAGAAAGAGAGGCCAAAAGAGAGAGAATCCAGAGAGAATGGAGAGAGAGATGAAGAACGACAGATGGTATTGATAAGGTGACCAGATTTTCACATTGGTAAAGCGGGACACCATTGACCGGGGGGGAGGGGGTTCTTGATTAAAAATGTGGTCTATCTCCCGCTGTTCCCTAGCTTGTCGTGCATTCTTTCCAAAAATCAGGACTTTTTAAAACTCCGCGGGACGCGGGACAAATTGTTAAAAATCGGGACTGTCCCGCCAAAAGCGGGACGTCTGGTCACCCTACATGTTGAGAGAGAGGTACGCGTTACAGGCAGGAGAGACGGTTTCCCGAAGAGAGCAAGAGGAGGGCCAGAGATACCGAGGTACAGGTAGAGAGACTGAAGGAGAAATGGAGAGACACACGGGCTGAGAGGAGTGAGGAGAACACACATGTGCAGTCAGTCACACACGCACACACATGGGAACACATGATCACCACCCATGGCCACACAGTCACCGCATGGTCACATACTCGCCCACGTGCACAGGAGAGGAGCTTGAAGACACTGGGACTGAATCTCGGGCCAGGAGGGCCCTCCCCTCCCAGCCAGAGCCTCAGGGACTTCTCCCAAGTGGCCTCACGAGAGTGCTCCTCCCCTGGACCTGCTGTGCTCCCATCGCCAACTACTGCCAGTCTGGCGGCCTGTCCGCAGAGCCGCCCTGGGGGGGTCAGGATCAGATGTGCAGGTCCGGAGGCCTGCCTGTGGCTGTCGTGTGCTCCCTGCTGTGAAGCCCAAATCCTCGAGCCTCCTGCTTCCCTACCCGGCCCCCCAGTTCCCTACCACCTTCCAGATTTACCCATAAACCCCACACATCCGAATCTCTCTCGTGCTTGTTTCTGGGGAACCTGGACGAAGACACTCCCCTCTCAGCTCCAACTCTTTCTGGAACTAGGAAACATCAGACTTTCCCCTCAGGGTGGTCCTGATCATTAAATGAAAGGGGCTATGCAAATCACGTGATGTGGAGCCTGCTGGCATTAAGCCCTGGGTAAACGCATCTTGTCATCATCATCGTCACCATCTGTCTCATGGACACTGCGACCTCCCCTTGTCCAAAACTCAACTGTCACCTCCCCAGACCCCAACTTGTTTTTCCTCCAGTGCTCCCTGCCCACCTGCTGCTCCCAGCACTTGGTCATTTATTGATATTTCTAGTGATAAGGAAGACGTGATACTCAATACATGTTTGCTACATGAATGAATGAATGAATGACTGGGAAACATCAACAAGAAAGGACAGAACTTGCCTATGAACACACATGATGAGAATGAACCCAGACCCCGGACTCTCCTCTCACAACCTCCAGAAGGTAGAGCTGACAGCAGGACCTGCTACGGACCAGTCCGAGGCAGCATCGGCCTCCATGCCAGGCCTTTGAGTGTCTGGGAGCAGCACCTTCCTGCCAACACCCAGCCTCCCGAATTATGGAAATAGTGAGCAGCCACAATCCAGGTCCAAGGACACTCAGAGGCTCTCCTAGGAAGCTGGCGACAGGCCATGGGGTGCTTCCAGCCCCTTCTGAGTCCCTGCCCTGGCACTAGACACACAGATAGGTGCCCTGCGGGGGTCAGGTGTCTCCTTCTGTCCTACTGAAACTCACCTGATGGGGATTCAGGACTGGAGGGCCCTTGGGCCACTTGCCACTGCCCAAATGGGAAGACAGAGGCTCCGTGGGCTTGCCCAAGATGACCCCGTGGGACGGCGTAGTAGGTTAGCCACCACATCTGCTAACGTCAGAAATAATAGTCACTGTGATAGCTGCTATTTGTTCACCCCTTTCTCTACCCCGGGCACCATGCTGGGTGCTCGGGCCACAGACCACTTCCTATGTGTAGGTCTCGCTACCTTTGTTTTAAGTATAGGGGCAATATGGCCCAGCAAGGCTCAGCAACTCACTCAAGGTCCCACAGATCCAAGTTCGGCCGGCACACGACAGGGTCCTCCTGGCTGCTAACACGCTCGGCTATGACGCCCCCCTCGAGCCCCGCATCTGCCCCCGGCCTTGGGCGCTGGGCACAGGCGCCCCCACTGGTGCTGGGTCCAGAGGCTGTCCCTTCCACGGCCCTCACCCACCGGCCTTCAAAGCCCCTTTCATGGGCCTGCTCCACACCCCACTGGGGAGGCCACACAAAACTGCTAGTGTTGGGATTATTTTTCTATTTCCAGATGGATCTGTTTGCCGGCTCCATCCAGGCCCTCCCAACACCGCGTGGGGGCCAGGGGCCCAGCGCCAGGTTAATATTAGGAGGCAGCGGGGAAAAAACGGCAGCCCAGCGCAGCTCCTCACAGAGTTCTGGGCTGTTCCACCAGGGCAGCCTCTGAGGAATATTCTGGGGCATTTAAGGGGGCCTGGCAGCCAGGCAGCCCATGAGGAAGAAAGAATATTCTTTATTTGCGTTAAAAGTTTTTCAAGGAAGCTCTCGAGTGCCTCGTGTTGGGCTGGGGGCCAGCACGGAGCAGAGTCCCCAAGTGATCTGCGGAGCGGAGCTGGCCTGGCTGCTCATGCGGAGCTGAGAACGGCATTTTAAAATTCATCCAGGCAGCTATTCACTTGATCAACATTTACGAAGCACCTCCTATTGTCAGATGATGCACCACACCCAGGGGTGGAGCCGGTGGTCTGGCAGGGAACCAGAGGGTCCCCGTCAGATAATCACGCCTGTGCATGGACACTTAGCATGGCCACAAAGTGCCGAGGAAAAGAAGGCCCGGAAACAGACAATGGCAGACTTTTTTAAACCATCCCATCTAAATGCCTCACTTCAAAAGAAGAAGAATAGTCCCAGAGGAAGACAGAGACTCTTGGGTACCCCAAAAGTTACCAGGGCGCGAGTTGTCCCCACCCACTTGGGCTGGGCAGTAGCAGAATGGTATGCACAATACGTGGGATTCTGGCAGTCTTGCCGTTGACCTTGGGGGAATATGTGGAGATCAGAGTATAGAAAACTCACAGATCATCATTGAGATATGATCATTGCGTATATGAGAACGTTGTGTCCAAACGTTAAATTAAATCTGTCTATGAATTGGAAATGACTCAGTTACTATCACAAAAAATCAATTCTAGCCCAAGGGATTGGGGGGCGGGGGGATTGTTCCAGCCCCTTCTTGGTCCTTATGCTTAGGAACAAAAATAGCAAATGTGACAACCCAGTGTGCACCTAGATGGGACATTGTGCAAGGAGAGACGGGAGGCCCAGAAGTACCAGGGGCGTGTGACCTAATGCAGTCTCCTCAGTGGGGACACAGCCTAGGGAAGGGCTGTCTTGTGGATGACACCCCCTGTGGCACAGGGGGCCTGGGGGGGGGGGGGAGGGAAGCTCCAGGCAGAGTTCAGCCCATGCTGAAGGGAACTTGTTGAGACTCAAAAACAATGAATGGGGAAGAATGGGAGGTCCTGGGACAGAGGGGCTGGGGGAGGGACAAGGGAAGCCCAGGCAGAAATCAATGACTCCTTGGCAGAAGCTTGAGGGAAAACTTCTGGCCCGGTCAGGGGACTAAATCAGAATCCAGGGCCAAATGAGGTCTACAGATGTTGTCACACTCAGAATCCTGGCATGAGGCAGCACACACTGAAAAGGGTCAATGGAGAGAGCGTTTTGCGCTCCAGGCAAAGAGACCAAGTAGCTTATAAATAATGATACCACCCCTACTGATGATTAAAGAAAAAATAATGATTGGAATGGAAGTTCTCCGTGGAAATATTCAAAGTCAGGCATCCACAGAAGGGTGGGCAGGGTTCTGGGGACCAGCCAGAGCAGGGGGGATCTCCGTGGGGCTGGCAGCCACCAGGACCCCTTGTCCTATCAGCCTGAAGGAGCAAGGGGACAGGATACATTGGTGGAGCCAGGCAGGATCTGCAGCCTTAGTGAAGCAGCCATGATCAGCTACCACAGGGCAGGATCGAGAGGAGCAGACATTCCAGCCTCCCTCCCTTCTTGCCCTTCAGTCAGCCAGTGCCTCCCACAGACCAAACCCATTCAGAAGTTAGGGGGCAGGGCACCCAGGTGAGCCCGTCCAGATTATAAACGTCAGCCTCCTGGGGGACAGACAGGAAAGGTAGAGAGTAGATGGGGGCACCTGAGAGCCGGGAAAGAGTAAGAGAAGATGTGTTGTGAGCGGTTGTTGTCCAAAAAAATGCCTTGGGTGGTAAGGCAAGAAATTTTCACCTGGCCACAGACCTCAGTACTCCCAGCTGCCTTACCGTTTACCTGGCCTGGTTTGTGCATATGTTCCCAGCTGACCCCTATGGGCATTCAAGTTTGTGACCCCGGAAAGATGAACTCAGACGTGTCCAAGCGCCCTTCGACTTTGTGATTCTCAGAGGCTTAGATCAAAAGAAGAGAGTCACTTGTTCAACACGTACCCAGACCCTGCTCCAGGTTGGGGCCCATCTGGGGTTCTGGGGATCCAGTGATGATCAAAACAGGCCTGTTTTGAACCATAGGGAGCTTCCAGTCTGATGAGGGAGACATGACTTAATTTGGTGGACAAATGCAATGCTTAGTAGGCAATCATTGATTCTTCCAACCTTATATTCCAGTTGGGGGAGACAGAAAATAAATCAGGAAACCCAGAGAGGTGTAATGTAATTTTATAAGTACTATGAAGAAAAACAAAGCCAGCTAGCTGGTTTGTCCCTGAGGAAATGAAGCTTGTTAGAGTCATCAATTGCCGTGTAAAATATTACTGCAAGTTTAGTGGCACACAGCACACCTACCACTTTTATGCCCATGGATCCTGTGGGTAAGGAACGTGCCGGGACCACGGCCGGCCGGGCGGCCTCATCTCAGCCCCATGAGGCTGGGGGCCTCAGCTGAGAAGACTCCAGTGGCTATGGGTGACTCAAACAGCAAAGGGCTGGAATCACCTGGAAGTCTCTTCGCTCACGTGTGGTAGGCAGTGTAATGCCCCTGGGTGTCCCTAGCCCAATCCCCGGAACATATCCTGCCAGCATCTGACATGGTAAAACGGGAGCAGGCAGGGATGTGTGAGCAGAAGGCTAGTGATGGGAGCTGAGATGGCTCACGCTGGAGCGCTTGGCAACTCCTGCTAGCCACCCCCCACCCCGTGGAGGAACGAGGACTGGCTGACGCACTTCTCATTCTGGCCCTACTGGGTGCTGGGACGCCCACGGGCCCTAGCAGACCTTGGTCAAGGCCTCTGCCTCCTGGGCTTCTTTGTGGCCCACCCTTTCCTGACAGATGCCCTCTCACAGTCTTCGCTAGATGAAATCTTACCTAATTCACTGAGGGCTAGCACGTGCACTTTCTCATTAAGGTAAAGAAAGCCAGTGGGAGCAGAGGGAGGCCATGTGTCACAGGGCGTACGCAGAGCCGGAGCTGGAGCCAGAGTCGGAGTCGAACCCCAGCAGGCCCACCCAGCCACCACCTTTCTGGACCCAATCACAGCTTTCTTTGCTTTGCAGATGCCGCCGGGGAAGTGCGAGGAGGCCCCAGGTTCAGTCAGGAGGGAGCAGGGGAAAGCCTTTCTTTGGTTTCCAGGGTCAGCACAGGGATTCCAGCCCCAACACAGCACTTGGCATGTAGAAGATGCTCAATAAATAGGGGAGGAAGGGAGGGAGAAAGTAGTTGTTTTTTTCTCTGACATTCAACAAAGACGATTAAAAACAGGCTCATGTTGGAGATGTCAGGCTAGCTCAGCGGTTAAGCACTCGCCTTGCAATTGTGAGGTTTGGGGTTCAATTCCTGGCCCCGGCTCTTGCAACCCCATATGCTAGACTGTGACACAACTGGTAACTGCTGAGGTGGCTCAGTGGCAAAGGTGCTGGCCACCCTGATAAGAGGCCTCTGGTTCGGTTCCTGCCCTGGGGCCCACATCTACCTGTTTGGAATGAAAACATGTCACAACTAATGACATACAACTATGGAGACTACTCTGGGCCCTCCCCCTTCTCTCGCTCTCACCCTCTCTCAAACAATAAAATATAACAAACAAACAAACAAACAAGCAGGCTCATGTTCCTATAGTCCTGGGTTCAAATCTTGATTCAGCCTTTAACTAATTTACTGCAAGTCATTTTTACCTTTTGGAGCCTCAGTTTCCCATCTGGAAAAGGATATAACCTTATAAATTTAGAATTACTGGGTTGATTAAGCAGAATGGTCTCCGTAAAAGGCTAATGACGAAAATAATGGTGGTAGATGGTGATGAAGATGTTGGTAGGTAACATGTCTATAAGCCTGCAGCGCATGCCAAGCACAGTTCTGAGGTCACTCTAAGAATCAGTGTTTTTCATCCTCACAGCCCAAGGAAGCATTTTACAGATGAGGAAACTGAGGCACAGAGAGGTTAAGTAACATGCCAAACGTCACATAGTCAATAAGCCCTATAGGGGGAATCCCAATCTAGGCCCTGTGGTGCCAAGCTTGCACTCTGCAGAGCCTGGCACGTCGTAGGAGCTCATTAAGGGGCAAGCCTTCTCTCCACTGTGTAGTGAGCAACTCCAGGGTAGGGGCTGCTTCTTCCTGCCTCTGGGTCCCTAGCACTGGGCTGGACCCCTAAGACTGTTACCTGGGTGGGTGTGGCACCAACAAAGGTGTCACTCTTTTCGTGCCCTTTAATGAGATAAGAGTGCTCAGAAGTCAGGTTGCCTGGAGTTGAATCCTGGTACCAGCACGTACTTGGCCCCGAGCCTCAGTTTCCCTAACTGTCAGGGGGGAGAATCAGAGTGCCCATGTGTGTGGTCTTGTGATCAAGTTGCACAAAGTTGAGCAGCGTAGTAGGTGGGAGCTCAATGCATATGAGCCATAGTCACCATTATTATTTTTGTTCTATCCTCCAGCCAGGCTTCCCCATAGGACCCTGGCTTTGCAAGGAACAGGCCACCCTCCCAGGCAAACAACAGTTAACCAAGCTCTTTCTAGTGACAGGTAACTTAACTCCCATCTCAGATGCCAAGGCCGAGGCCAACGCAGAGGTGAGGCCAGAATGCGAGATTGGCCCCGGGCCGCGTGCTCCCTAGCAAAATGGCCAGAGCTTTCACCCCAACTCTTTCTTCTCCCGCCTTCCAGAGCAGCGGTCATAGATATGGTGAAACCAGATCAGCCTCCAGCAGGACTGGGGCTGGGAGGGTGTTGGGAGCGGGCCGGTTGAGGGGGTGTAACACAACCCCTCTCAATGTCCCTACCAGACAACATTAGATCTGCCCTTTGAATTCCCCAGAGGCCCAGAGAGGGCAAGGTCCTGGGTCAGGATCACACAGCTTATCTGGCAGCCAGTTAGACTTTTTGATCCTGGAGGTCCCTAATTCTACAACTCGGTGACACCCCGACCCCAGCTCAGCCCAAGCTCACTTCTTGGTAGGCTGACAAGATGTACCGTTTTAAATGGGGCAGAAAACAACAGTACTATCCCATTTTAAACGGTACGTCTGGTCAACCTACTTCTTGGGCAATGAGAGGCCTTGGTGGGGGTTCCTGGAGCTTTTCACATGGGTCTTGGACAGGGAGCCAGGCCAGAGCCTCCCTTGTGGGGAGGGCGGGGAGCGGTCAGGCAGCAGGATCGGGTACCAGGCCCTGCTCCTTTGCTCTCCAGGGAGGATCGGTTGCTTGGAGGAGGGCCGGGACTCGGGGGATGGAAGGCACTGGAAAGCCATTTCTTTAGTGCAGGCCATGGCTCTCCCAGCCTTGTCTCCCTTTCTCTCTCTGCCTTGCTTCTCTCTGGACCTCTCTGTTAGCGCTTCCTCTGCCTCCCTGTCTGTTTCCCTCTCCCTTTAGTTCCCTTTGTCTTTATATCCTGTCTCTCTGTTTCACCCCCTTTCTTTTCTTGTCAGTCTCTTTTCCAAGGGAATCTTTCTGTTTCCGCCTGTTTTTCGCTCTGACTGCCTTCCTTTCTCCTGTGGGCGTCTCTCCCTCCCTGTTTCTCTCTTTCTCTCCTTCCTCTGCCCCCGACTCTGTCTCCCCTGTGACCTATTATCCAACTCACCTTGATGGAGATCATGGATCTGGGGTAGGAGAGTGACCCAGCAGGGCTGGGAGGTCAGCCACGCAGCCCAAAGGAGGGGAAAGCAGGGCACGTGGACCAGAGGCGACTACACAGGTCCAGGGAGAAGATGGCAAGGTCTGAGCCCCATGAAAGCTATGAGGTAGAGAGGAGGGGGCAGCTGTGAGAAAGGCTGCAAAGGCGGGAGCCTCCATGACGCTGTGGGCTTGGAAGAAGGGCCAGCAGTTGGGAAAACTTCCAGGAGAAAGAGGAGGCAGGGGACCTCAGCAGGAACGTGTGCAGGGAACCACCAGGCCGAGCCACAGGTCTTGGGGGAGGGGTGAAATGAGGGGAGCAAGGAGGATAGCTGCTGACCTGGGGTCTAGGCTGGGGCCAACCAAGAGCCTAGACTTCAGTCCATGGAGCGGTGGCCTTTCATGTGGATCTGATGGAAGTCTGGAACTCTCCCCTGACTACGATATAGGCCTGCTGTCTGGCACCCATGTCGAGGTTTCTGGGGCCCTCTAAATTTCCACAAACCACAAATACCTCGGGAGAAAAAGCCGGTTCCAGGCCCTGGGGAGCCATTGAGGGTTTCTGAGCTCACAAGATGGCAGACTTGGGGCTGCACTGTAGGAAGGCGGATCTGAAGAGGTGTAGCTTCCATTGTAGGGCAGAGACCTCTAGCAGCCTGGCCCACCAGGCCCAGGGTCCCTCAGAGACCCTGCAGGGACCCAGGGACGCAGAGGAGTGGGTCTGAGCTCTGAGCCAGGGTGGCTGCAGCCCAAAATGCCCAGGTTCACAGGGAGGGATTGAGGCCACCCTGCAGTCAACAGTAGTAACCTTAGTCCTCTGGTTCTACACCCATTGTACAGATGCGGAACCTGAGTCCTAGAGCCAGGTGAGACTTGCTAATTATTCTCCAGCAAGTGGGTGACTTGGACCAGCCACCCAAAGGGCATTCAGCCCCAAAGCTCTTCTGCCTGTGCTCAAAGGAGGGTCCTCCAGCTTCTGCACATCCCTGTGGTGCCCTGTTACTTAAAACATCCTGTCCGGTCATCCCCTCCATTGAGGCTGCCACCTGGAGCAGAACTCAGCACAGTTGCGGCAGGTACCATTTACTCAGTACTCCTGTGTGCCGTGCACTTGATATTGTATGCAATACTCCCAATGGCCCACTGTGAAGGTGATGATGTCACCCAATCGTGTCGCTAAGCAGCTGAGGCTCAGATAGGTTAAGTAACTCGCCTGGGATCACCATGAGTGACTGACAGAGCCAAGGTCAGGACCCACGTGGGCCCAACTGCAGAGCCTGGGCCTTTCTTCTAGACCACAGCCATTTCTCGTCCGCGTCAAGCTGGCTTGCCTCAGGAAACCCAGGAATCCGCCCCTGAAACCAAATGTCCAGGTACGCACCTGGCTCCCAGACCAGCCAGGGATCAGCTGTAGGCAGGGTGGGGTTCAGATGCTCTGTTTCTTTAGCAGAAGAACCGCAGGAGAGCCTGAGACGATCATGAACCTGCTCTCCAGGGTTCTGCCTCTACCGCTGACCTCCTGCGTGACTGTGGCCTCGTTCACCCCACCCAGCTGCGTCTCCGTCTTCCTCTCCACCTGGGGGAGTTGTGCTCCTGGCGCCCACGGGGTCATGCCAGCCTGAGTGCCTGCAATTCTTTGGCTGCAGGGAGACGTATTAGTGCCCTCTGGGCAGAAGCTTTGCCAAGCAAAGGGTTTGGCATGCCATCTTTGCCTGCTCTGTTTGAGGGTGACTGTCTTATTCCAACAAGGAGCCACCCCCAGGGTGGCCCCCTCCAAACCCCAGTGACTCACTTAGAGAGTGAGGGGCCGGCCGACGGGAGTTGTCTCTGTGGCTCTTGGCGTCCAGCAGAGCCCACGGGCCCATGAGCCCACGCTGGGCAGGAACTTGTGTCAACCACTGGCTCCTTTCAATCACAGGACTAGGACAAGGTGGGACCTTCGGTGGCCTCTGGAGAGAAAGCTCAGCCTGTGTACTCTGGGGAGGTGACCCAGGGGGACCCTAGGCCGCTGCTCGGGGGCGTTAATGAGCGCTCCATCTGGTGCCATATCCTCAACCACTAGCTGACGCTGACACAGCATTTCGGAGGGAGAGAGAGCAGAGCGCGTGTGTGTTCCAAGGCTAGCAAGGCTCGGTTTTTCCGATCCGGAAAAATCCGTTCAAAGAGAGGAAAATTGAGGAGGAGGAGCCGAAGACTACCCGATTTATGTTGCCTTAGTCTGTGACTTAGGAGGTTCACGGAAGGCTATCTCCCTTCATGTCTAACTGAGGAGACCAAGGCTCCAAGAAAACTGGGCCCCAGGGGGAGGGACATGGTAGGGCCAGAATAGAAGTAGGACTTTTCATCTCCCTGTCCAAAGATCTGACCATTCTACTATCCTGCCTCCCACAGCCGGGGGCCAGTTCTGCCTCTGGCCCCCGTGGAATGTCACCCTGATTCTCCGTCCCTGATTTAGACCTAAGAGCATCCCGTCTCGGAGACCAGAGCGTCCACAGCTAGTGTTAGCAGAAACGCCTAGCTGGAGCCGCTACAGGCCTGCCTTCAGAGGGTGTATTGTCCTCTTCAGAAGACAGGAAAGAGTTTAGAAGTGACACCAAACCAATCATAATGACCAATGCTTACCTGGTACTTATGCACCAGGCACAGCCCCGTTCTAAGGGACTTTATGGATTAGCTCATTTAGTCTTCACCACAACCTATAAAATACTGTCAGATGAGGAAACTGAGGCACCCTAAGGTGAAGCCACTTCCCCTTGGTCATACAGCTAGAAAGTTGTGTAGAAAGGCAGCCTGGTCCTTGAGTTCACACCGCCAAAGAAGACATCGGGTGGTAATGTTAGCTCCTCCTCTGTTCTCGGCACCATTCCCAGTAATGGGGGCCAGTGTGGGAAAGAGGAGACAAGGTGAGGGGCCTTCCCCTAAGAAACTCATCATTTTTCCTTTATTTACCCATCCATCCATCCATCCATCCATCCATCCATCCATCATCTACCCACCATGACATCCATCCATCCATCACCCATCCATCCATCATATACCCATCATAATATCCATCAATCCATCATCCATCCATCCATTCATCCATCCATTCATCCTTCCATCCATCATCTATCCACTATGACATCCATCCATCCATCACCCATCCATCCATCATATGCCCATCATAATATCCATCCATCACCCATCGTTTTGGGTCTCATTTTACGCCCTATTGTAATGTCCTGCTCAGCACACTGCCTGGCACATAACAAGCCCTGACTCAATAAACCCTGAAGGAATGAAGAAACGAAGACAGACTGGGGCCCTGTCCAAGAGCTCTGGGCCTCAGTCTCTTGCCCTCGCCCAGTCCCTAAACAACGGGTAGTAAACACTGCCTTGCTCACCTCCCAGGCTTCTTTGAAGGCTCTGATGGTGAGGACCCCAGGGCCGTGCAAACTGTGAAGGGCTGTGAGGACGGCATCAGGCTGCCCAGCCGCTGTGCAGGTGCCAAGGCCTGCAGAACTGTGTCTCTCTCGGGTCTGGCTGGTGAGACCTGTCAGACGCTTCCCCTGGGCTTGCCAAGAGGCCCAGCACGGAAAGGAAATTGACATTTAATGAGCACCCACAATGTGCCAGGGCCTTCACACGCCTGAACCCCCTCTTCTCTTTTCTTGCACGGATCCCAGGATGAAAGCCCAGAGAGGTCCATCACTTGCCCAAGGTCACACAGCGAGTGAGGAGCAGAGTCCAGGTTTGAACCCTGGCTCATGATCCCCGAAGCCGATGGTTGTGAGCGTACCCCACACCACCTCCCTTTACAGGGAAATGGCTGACTTCCTGTTTTCCAAAGCTCCACAGGTCCCCACTGTTCAAGGTTACACAGCAAGCCTGACAGAGCCTTTTTAAAAAGTGTTTCCATTTAGTTTTGCATTATTTCCTTTCTGCCTTATAGGAAATTACCCCCTTTTATTTGCAAAGAAAAGCCAATATAAATGTTCTCCCCACACACAGGTTACCGCTTGTCTGACAAACGTGGATTCTGAGCAGCCATTTGGGGAGGAGATGGAAGGTCAGCTGCTTGCCTGTTCCCTGCAGTGCCTTTTCGCGGACCCTCATGATAGTTCACACACCAGTGTGGCTGTGCTGCCTAATGTCATCTGGGGCAGAAGCCCCTGACTCCCGAATACCAGCTTCCTGTGACCCTGGGCACAGGGCAGCATTTTAGGACCCAAGTGGAAACCACCCCTTGAAACCTAAAGTCCAGGGAACAGGCTTCCTGGAGACGCTACCTTGTGCCACCAGCTAGGACAGAAAAAGAAATGCCCACAGCCACTGTTCCTGGGCCACCCACCACGAGCCTGGCACAGCGCTGGGCATCTCACCAACATCCTTTCACTGAGTCTTCTAAATGGGAGGGGCAGGTCTTGGGGACCCCATTTTACAATGGGAGGGAAAGCCGAGGCTCAGAGAGGCAAAATCACCTGCCCAAGGCCACACAGCTGGCCAGGAGCACACTGGGCCTCAGACAGGACCCTTGCTTGTATGATACTTTAAGTCTAGGGCTAGAAATGAGACACTGGGCATGTGAAATGACAAAGCACCTCCTCTGTGCCAGGTGCCATCCTCAGTCCTGGTCCATCAACAAGAAACTGGTGGAAGTAAGTCTCAGTTCCTTTGGACTTGCTCCGTGACCTTGAACTGGTCACTCTTCTTCTCTGAGCCCAGGAGGTGCCCTTGGTGAAATGAGTGTGTTGAATGTCTCAGTCTACGAGGCTCTTTCTTGTCTTGTCCCGGTAGTAATTTGCAAAGGAGAAGGTAGGGGGCTCAGAGAAGAGGGCTGAGGTTTGAGTACTAGCACTGCGTATGGCGGAGGGTTAAAGCCTCTCAGTGCCCCCGTTACCACCACCCCAGGGGGCAGAATTCCCGGTGGAGGTCACGTACACTGGGGTTGAAAAGCCCCAATGGCCTTGCCCCTCTCCTGACCCACATGTTGGGTGGGGGGCTGAACAGAGGAGTTTGCAAAGTCCTGGGGGAGACGCCAAGGGGGGGAGGGGGCGGCACCTGGCCTGTCACGTCCATGCACAGAATTCCCTCTTCCGCGGCTCCTCCCCAGCCCTTGTCCCTGAGCAGCCAGTCACCCCAAGACCCAGTGCCCAGCGCCCCCAACCCCGGCCCCCTCAGCAAAGGCTTCTGCTATAGTGGGTTCCAGCGCCAGCAGGCCAGCCATTTAAGGCTCCACCTCACCCCTTTAAATTCTATTTTTTCAAGCCACATTCTTGAACTTGGCAGATAACGTGGCAGACCGACAAGAGCCCTATTTACTCAGAGAGCCGTGAATGGGCCCTTTATAACAAGCTTCATTAATATTTCTACCTATTGGCCAGCTCTCCGTTTCCTCCCCCTATACAAACAGATTCTCCACACAGAAAGACTTTTCAAATGCTCTTGTTGACTTTCCCCAAACAGGGAGGGCAGCCGGGCCGGCCGGGGTGTGTGAGTGTGTGTGAGTGTGTGTGTGCGTGCGCAGGGGAGGGGGCGGCCGTGGGCGCGCGCCCGCCTGGCCTGGTGCAGGAAGGAAAGAGGCCCGCTATTCATGGGCAGGGGCTGGCTGCCCGGGTGAGCCCAGGTACTACGCTGCCGCCTCACAAAGGCTCCCTGAGTCAGGGCTGGAGGAGTCAGGCCGGCCCTTCTCAGAAGGACCCAGGGCCAGTCCCCTACTCACTCTGGGCCTCACTGTCCTCCTTTCCTCGTTGGGTCTACACCCTGGTCCTCCAAGCGTGGTCCAAGCACCAGCAGCAGCCTTGCCCGAGAACGTGTGACATGTGTAGACTGGGCCCAGTCTGCTGAATCTGAATCTGCGTCCTGAGACCCCGGGCGACGCGTGTGCACAGGGAGGTTCCAGAAGCTTCAGATCCACAGCACACGCTGCCCCCTCAGCACCCGGGCTGTTCTGTGGCTCAGAGGTCATCACAGGCCTTAAACATCATCGAGCAGGCAACAACTACAATTGCTGTGCTCTCTCCACTTGGCGACTGCTGGCCTGGCCCGTGGAGCAGGGGAGTGGGGGTCAGGACATCAACAAACAGAAAAGTGCACGGTCAGAGTCTGGAAGCCTTGTGCTAGGGACAGAAATGCGTCCTCTTCAGCATAGGACAGATTGTGAAGAACAGCCTATTCCATTGTTCAGAGGGTCACGGGGCATCGGAAGGGACCTTTTGCACGTGATATTGGCCCCCCTGTCCTTGGAGATGTGCAAGCAGAAGCTGGGGAAGGTGCTGAGCCGCACCTGTGCCTCTGGACAGTGGCGTCCCCACTGAGTACCGCACGTGGGGCACGGCGCTGCCTTTGGAGAGAGGCAAAGCCAAGTTCAAATGCTGATGGCGGCTTCTCACAGCGAGGACGCCGGCAAATGCCTCCACTTCCTCTCCTCACTCATGTGATCAAATGTTTATCCTGTGTGTCAGTCAGACCCCCCTGCTGGACCTTGGGGACATGATGGTCAACAAAATAGACTTTGTCCTTGCCTTCTTGGGGGAGAGAGAGACCATCGACCACAACAAAAATACTAAAATAAAGGTTATACAAATGCCGGGGAAGAAGCAGAGGAGGGTGACAGAGACCAGGTATGTGTATGGGAGGGGGACCTACTAGGGGAGTCAGGCAAGACTTCACTGAATGGTGGCTTTTGAAATTCAAGCCTGGTGCCAACCATGTGGGGAGCTAAAGGCAGGGCACTCCCAGCAGCAGGAACGGCACGTGTAAAGGTCCTGAGGCAGGAAGCACTTGGTGTTGTGAAAGGGGGGTCCGTGTGGCAACAGTATTCCCTCCTACAAGCGGGGGAGGCAGGAGCCTTTCCACCTTGCAGACCTGCTCGGGGGAGGGGAGGGCGGGCACAACGGAGGCGCTCAGAGCAGCGCGTTTGCTCCGGACCATCTCCAGGCCCCTATCGGGGCTGCTGTCTGCTCTCTCCATCTCTCGGGAGCAGCAGGGGCAGTGCCTCAGCCTGGGCCCTAGCCCAGAACAGGGTCAGCTGAGCTGGAAGCAGTTGAATGAGCTGCCTGTGTGCGCCTTGGCTACCTACGTCTTACCTTTGTGGGGAGGGGGTGGCCTGTCCTCTCCTGGGACACAGGCCCAGCTTTGGCTAGCTGCGGTGGCTTGGGCAGAAATCCCTGACCCCCTGCCTAGGTCTCAGCAGCCAAAGGCCAGACCCTCTTGGGAGCACCGAGCCCACTGGCCAGTCCACACCCCACTCCCTGGGCAGCCCTTAAGTACCAGGCTAGAAATAGCCAGTTGTCTCCGCCCCTTGGGGCTGTGGGCTTGCCCACCACAGGGGCTGCGGGGGCTGGGCAGAGCCTGGAGGGCTGCCCCAAGAGAGGCCTCTTGGGTTCTTCCAGCTGCGAGGCCCCTACTCCCAGGCCTCAAGGGGTGGGGTTGGGGTGGTTAGCTCAAATTCTGGAGCCCTTCAAAAGCCGCTTTAACAATTCAAGCCTCAGTTTCTTTATCTGTACAACAGAGTTGATTCCTCCCTCTGAGGGTTGTGAGCCTGAAATAACGAGATGTGTGAGCTTTGTAAACTGTAAAGAGCAACGCACACGAAAGAGTCCGTGGTCCAGGCGGACAGTTCATGGTGTATTCAAGGTCATGAAAAGGCAGTACTGGGGTCGAGTCCCAACTCTACCTCTGGGTATGTCATCACACATCTCAGAGTCTGTGTCCCCAGCTGTAACATCTGAATCCTTCTCTGTACCTCAAGGGTGGTTATTAGCATTAAATTAATTCCACAAGGTGTGACTTGAGTACCTACTGTGTGCATTGCTCATGGCATTCTAGACATCTTGTGAAAGGGTAGGCCCCTTTCCTCCTTCAGGGAATCCTCTCCTGGGACTCAAGCTAAGTCACGGATGTCCTCCAGAAACCAGCCAAAGTACAGGCACGATTGGGGTGTGGGGAGCAGGATTTGACATCCCAGACTTGCCCTCACCATCAGGTTTCTAGTCACGAGGCTGCTTCATTCTCCTACTGTCCCCGAGACTTTGAGCAAATTACTTAGCTTCTGCAAGCCTCAGTTTCCCCATCCATAAAGTAGGGAGAATAATCAATTCATAGGTAGTGCTTAGCTACCTGGCCCATTGTGTATAATCCATAACGTTTGCTCCCGGGACAAGTACAAGTAATAGCAGTTCATTGTGTAGTAGTGGCGGTAGTGGCGATGGTATTCATAGTCAGCAATAGTAGTGACAGTATGACTAGCAGTACTCATGGTAGTAGTAGCAGAAGTCCTACTTGTACTAGCAAACAGTGGTACCTATAGAAGTATTAGCAGACATACTAGTAACAGTACTAGTAGTGTCAGAGTAGTAGACATACGTGCCAGGGGACAGGTAAGACTAAGAGTATTCCACCCCTTTTAATTCTGGGGAGTAGAGACAGGGTCCACTTGATAGAAATTGGAAAGGTGAGCGATGCAGATAGACAGAGTCAGCGAGAAGAAACGAAGGGGGCAGAGCCCTAGACATGAGTGCCAATCCAGTCCTCGTGACTCTCTCAGGGACAGAGTCTTGGCGCTGTCTCCTTCTCAACCTCTCCAAGGGCAGCAGGGATAGTGTTTGTTCCCAGAAATCCCAGAATCCTGGAGCAGGCAGAGTCTTAGGTGCCTCTGGTCCCCTGGCCCCCTTGTTTGCACATGGGAACACCGAGGCTCGGGGTGTGGGTGGGAGGGTGTCTCCCCTGGGTGACGGAGCAGGGAACGATGACTCGGGCTGGGAGACACGCTTCCCAGTAGAAGGCCCTTAGCTGCCAGAGGGGCGAGTCAGCAGTGGGGCCTGGCACCCAGCCAGGCCTCGGTGTCCTCAGTTCTGATAAGATGGGTGGGGCTTCCTGGGAAGAGCCAGTGTCATCACAAGGAAGGGCCGCCAGGGCATCCCCAGGAGGGGCCACCAGGGCATCCCCAGGCTCAGCTCCTCTAGAAGAGTGAGTGAAGACACGTTCCTAGCCAGGACCAGGCCCGGGCTTCCATCGAAGCTTCTGGCATTTGGCAGTTTGGAGTATGATTCCGGCAGTCTTCCTGGTGGTTCGTCCCACAAACCACCAGGTTTGCTCTTCCACTTGTCGCACCTCAGGGCCTTTGCTCATGCTGCCCCCTTTGCCTGAAATACTCTTGTTCTCCTTTCTGCCTGCCTCAATTTTTATCCATATTTTGAAGCCCATTTCAATGCCACCTCCTTCAGGAAGCATTCTCAGATTCCCCAGGCCTTGCTCTCTGGCCAGGATTCCCTTTCCTTGCCTGTGGTCCCATGCCACTTGATTCCAGCTGTGACACGTTCATCTGAACAGATGTGCCCTGATTCACCGACCAGTTCCTGCCCTTAGAGAGCTTACAGTTCTCTGAGGCAAAGAAATGTTGATGCGCCACCCCCACTCCTGCCAAATGGGGTAAGGTCCTGGTGCTGGTCGGTTGGTTGGATGTGGGTCCTCGGAGAAGGATCCCATCTCAATCCAGGAGGGCTTCCTGGGAGAGGATGCAGCCACTCCGTGTTCACAGCCAAATGCCACAGTGGACTGTTAGCACTTAGCTTGTGACCAGGTGCATAGTGGGTGCTTTGGGTGTGCTTAACTAACATTCCAATTGAATGGACAGCTTCCTGTCACCTGTGTAAAGGAAACCTAACAGGGAAGAAAAATCCGGAAAACTGAATGGATCTCATGGCCCCTGCAGGCAGGGCCTGTGGGGAGTTCCGCTCCGTTCAGCCTACGATTTCTCAATGGATCCCAAGCTAGAAATAAAAAGAGGGGACCTGACAACCACGTGCGATGGCTCATCAGGACGTTGGGTCCCAGGAGAAAGGTGGCTATACTGGGAAAAGCAGACAGAAAGGCTCAAGAGGCCCATCAGGATCCAAGAAATCACTCCATCCGAATACAACCCAAGACACACACTAGATAGGATGACTTTGGTCATCAAGAAAAAACCGAAAGCCTAATTTGTCAATCCTGGCTGAGATTAGAGCCATCTGGTGAGCTTTAAACACACCGATGCCCTGGCCCCACCCCCAAACCAATGAATCAGAAGCTCTGGGGGTGGGGCCTGGGAAACCCCGGGTGATTCTGATGCCAGAGGTGGAGCTCCATTGCCTTAAAGTATCGCTCAACATTCCCCGGGGAAGAAGTCAGGGCAGTGTGAAAGCTGATATGGGAACACGTTTCAACAGAGATGGTTAAACTGAGGCGAGTTGTGTATTTAAAAGGTCAACTTCAGTTATCCCTGTTTAGCTTTGCAGAACAGCTCACAGAAAAGGGCTGCAGAGTATGCGACGGAACCCAAGCTTCGGTGACAGCCAGAATCCCACACCACTTAGTGGGTGCGTGACCTTGGGCAGGTTACTGAACATCTCAGAGCCTCACCTGTTAAACAGGGATGATTGTAGTGCCTGTCCCAGAGGGTTGCTTTGAAAACGAATTAAAGTGAAGTAGAAAAAGTGCCCAGGGTTCAACAAATATTAACTCTAATCCCTCTGACTCAGAAGGTCCCAGACACATCGTTGTGCAAGAGACGGTCCTTAATGCCCCTTAACATTCTTCCACATGAACATTATTGTTTTTAGAGGAAGCTGTCCAGCTCATAGGTAAGTCATTCCTGGGTGAGCAGTGCATAGACTGACTCAGGGGAGCGCTTGATTTGTGTTTCTAGGGAGCAGAGCTGAGATTCTGGAAGCCACAGGGAGTTTCAACAACCCTGAGTCCTTCGATTTCACAACCACTCAGAGGCTCATCTTCACCAAAAGGCGAAGCTTGGCTTCAGGGGTCTCATTTCCTCCTGCCGGACATCAGGCCTTCATCAGACATTTAGTTAGGGGGTGCGCCTGTGCTGGGCCCTGAACTGGGCGTCGAGAGACCTCTACCCTCACAAGGCTCCCTATTGAGGAGGAAGCCTGGCATGGCTACGAGCACCCACCCGACACAGCAGAGAAGCCCCGTGAGGCTGTGGAGAAGAGGAGCCAGGCCTTTAGGAGAGCAGCCTGGGGTGCAATGCGTGACTGTGACTCTGTCCTCTTCCTAACGTCACTGCTCTTCCCCATCAATGCATGTGCTGCTGCAGCCTGCACTGGCCGCCCTTCAGTTTTCCCATCTGTGAAATGGGAGTAGGGGACCACAGAGAAGTTAATCCAATGATTCCCGAAGGTCCCTGCTTTGGAGAATTTTGTGATGTGAGTCCTGTGGCCTGCATTCACGTTTTAATGAAAGCTTACAGCAAGCTCCGTTTGGAAAATTTCACAACGGGCCTTGGATCATCTGGCCGTCCCTTCACGGTGAAGGGTGGGGTTGGGGAAGGACAATGAAAGACCAGTGCCCTGGGATAAAGGGAGAGCTTCCTTCTTGGTCTTCTTCCCAATCTCAGTCGAATGCAAAGCTGTGTAGCAGGATGAGCCCCAGACTCATCTGGGAGCTTGGCAGGGGCTGGGAGAGTGTCACCCAGCTTCTGGGCACATTTGAGAGCAGCCTTGTGGCAGGAGCGGATGATCTCCATGATAAATGAGTCCCTACAGGAATCCTTACATCATGAAGTTGAGTGTTTGCGGTTAGTCTTGAGAGGAGGGAGGTGGGGAGAGATGGCGGTTGGCAAGGGAAGCCTGATGCATCCAGCAGCCCTCTCGCCAGCCTCCCTGCCTCCTTCTCTTCTTCCCACCAACATGTGTTGAGCGCCTACTGTGTGCAGTCTCAGAGACCACAGGGATGAAGCCAGCATGATCCCTGGTCCCGACAGGTAGGGAGACCAGCCTAGTGCGCTGGGTAGGGAACGATCCTGACCTCAGGTTGTCAGCACCACAGCAGAGGGAAGGCCAGCCGGCTGCTGCGGGCAGACACAACGCCACCCTGACCTTGGTGGGAAGCAGGTGGCGGGCAAGGCTTCCTGCAGGAAGGCTTGTAAGACAAGTCCACCAGGTGAGAGCTCCTGGTAGCCGGAGCAGCAGGAACTAAGAAAGATTTAGGTGGGGGATCCAAGAGAAACCTAGGAAAGCTTTTGGGTTGCAGCACAGGATGCAGGGGTGGGGGGTGGGGAGTGGAGAGGGACGGCCAGAGGAGTCAGCAGGAGATAGTCTAAATGACCTTGAATCTCCGTGAGGGAGCTCAGACTGTATTCTGAGTTCCCAGAAAGCCAGGGCAGGATTTTCCCAGGGAGGATGGCTGGGATGGAAGCGGCTGGAACCAGAAGCAGGGGTGTGCGTGGGAGGGTCCCCTGAGTGCTCACTATTGCTTTTTTCCACTCCCTCCAAGAGCACTTCTTGAGGGCCTGCTCAGCTCTCTGCACAACACCAGGCTGGGCAGCCCCTGCGCCCTACTCAGGGGAAAGTGAGTGGAGAGAGCCTGGCTGCGCTGGACAAAGCCTCCTTTGTGATGAGGCCCGCGGCCATCGGGGCGCGGTGCTCTGCTGCCCTCTAGCGGAGGCCTGGGACACCCCAGACGGCTTCTAAGACGCTCCAGTTCCTTAGATGGCGTGGAATTTCCTGGCAGTCTTCCCTCCGACCTTCCCTCAACCAGGGGGGTCCCGCTGTTCCTGAAGAAAAGGTGCAGTTGGTGAATAAAGGACAGGCACGGAGCATCCCGTGATAGACACGTTCTGACCCAGGTTGGTGCAGAAGTCCTTACAGACAGCTCATCACACCCCAACATGCACACATCCCTTCTGTCTGCCCTTTTCTCAGCGTCTCTTGGGTGTGGCTCATTTCAGTTCAGTGTGAGGTGGACAGCAATCTGCTTAAGTCGACGCACTGGAAGATGTGAGTGATTGGCATCCTTACCCCTTTTAAGGGCATTTACTTGTTCACTTACTGGATTTACAATGAAAAAAGGCAGCCTGCCATCGCAAATAGCACAAGGGTTTAGAGCTCAGAGCTCCGTGTAAACCTCTGTTTCACCACTGACAGCTGCTTTCTTCTTAGACAGCCTCCTGTCTACCTGTTTTCTTGTTTTATTCATCGGAAACAACAGAAATCGTCATTCTTGACCTATCAACCTCAAGGGTAAAAAAAATATATATGTACTAGATTATGGAATTTCAGTTGAAAGGAATCTTGATCATCTAAGGATTTTTATGTTGGCATTTAGGTGATTTTGTACAATTTATGAGTCATTTTCAATTACAGATGCTCCTTGAGTTACAAGAATAAGCCCACAGTAAGTTTAAAATCTATTACGTATAACATGCATTGGTTACATCTCTGCAGGGTATTGGTTGTTTGCCCTCATGGTGGTGTGGTTGGCTGGAAGCACCAGAAAGGATCCCTACAGGGCATATCACTAGCCTGAGAAAAGATCAAAATGCAAAATTGGAAGTATGGCTTCTACTGAACGCTTTTTGCTTTTACACTATCAGAAAATTGAAAAATCATAGGCTGAATCATTGTAAGTCCGGGACCATCTGTACACGGTCTCATTGAAATCTCAGAACAATTATTAACGTGTAAAATGATTCGTTTCTTTTTACCAGAAGGAAACAGGTTAAGAAAGGGGAAGAGGTTTGCCTGAGGCTCTCCAGGATGCTGGTGGCATCCCAGCTCTTGCTCTACCTAATTCTCACAATGGATCCTGCTAGAAGGCCGTGGAACCCTCTCCTCCCTGCCCCTACAGACCCCTGCACACTAAATAGTACTTACCTGTCTCCCTAGCAAGACTTGTGCAATGTCCCTGCCAGGGTGCCCAGCATGGACACTGGCACTGAACGGGTGAGTGCCCCACCCCAGCACATTTACAGACATCTCTGCTACTCCCATCAGCCAGCCCAGGGGAGGGTTAAACAACAGTCCTGGCCTTGGATCAGCCTTGGTGTGGGAGAAGCAGGTGGCCTAATGTTTAACCAGATGCTCTCCAGCCTGTTGTCAACTCAAGTGAAGAACTCACTCCAGCCAGGTCTTCCTAGAGCAGAGACCTGGCCTCTCCCATCCGTCCAGCCCCTCGCCTCCCTGAGCCCTGGGCTGCAAAGTATTAATGGCTGGAGCTGCTCGGGATGGGGAAGGGGAGGGAGGACGATTACAAAACTGGAGGAGTCGGTAGATAGAGCAGGAAAGGCTGGGTGGCCTTGGCTGAGTCCTTCCCATTCCTCTCGGTATTCCCACCTGTGCAGAGGGGGCTGGTCTGGGTGGTCCCTCGGATGGGACTTGGCAAGAACCAGGGGTCCTCAGACTCCAGAAACCCCTAGCCACGGGTCCCCTAGCTTGGGAGAGACTTTCTCCACCACCGAGGTGAGGGTGGGTAAATCTTTAACTACCTGGCCCTGGGCAGGCCGGGCCTTTCCGGATGGACGGCTGCCTGGGAAGGGGGATGGGTGTGGGGGATGTAAGGTGTGTTCAGCTAGTCCCAGTGTGGTGGAGGAGGGGGGATAGTGGGGAGGTAGTGGGGAGGGAAAGGAACGAGACTAGGGCGGAGCCAACTCCGTGCGCAAAGCAGGACATGGAGGAACGCGGGTCCCCGGATGGGTAAGCAGAGATTCTGGGAGGTTAAGGAGCCGCTGGGCTCAGCGATGGTTTCACTCACCCTGTTGCCACAGGGACCCAGCGCGGAGCCTGGAGCAGGGGCCAGAGGGGTCGGAAACGCCCATCCAGGTGGTTCTCAGGTGGGTATAGGATGGCTAGGAGGTGTCCGAGAAAGAGGAAGGGGAGGGACCGATGGGGACATGGGGAGGGACCGATGGGGACATTGGGACGGACCATCCACCCTCTCGTGGGCCCCCAGGGTGCGTCCCATGAGCGCGGCCGAGCTGCGTCGAGGGGAACAGAGCGCGCTGCACTGCTCTGGGGCGAGGACTCTGCAAGTGAGAGACCCCTCCCCCCTAAAAAATGTCCTACCCGGAGGACACCTCGTCCCTTCCCCCAGGGAGCTTGGCCCCGGCCCCGCCCTCCCAAGGCCTCGGCCCCTCTCTCCACCGCCCCTTCCCCCAGGTGAGCCCCCCGGGAGGGGGCCCCGATGTGGCGTTCCGCTTCGGCGCCGTGCTGGACGGGGCGTGCACGCAGGAAGACGTGTTCCGGGCGTGCGGCGTGCGGCGTCTTGGGGAGCTGGCGCTGCGCGGGTGAGTAAGGCCCCGGGGATGCTCCGCACCCGGGCACTGCCCTGATGCCACCGCACACCCACGCCCTCCGCCCGGGCCCAGCCACGCCCCTGCCCAGCCACGCCCCTCCGCCCGGGCCCAGCCACGCCCCATGCCCAGCCACGCCCCCGCCACGCCCTCCGCCCGGGCCCAGCCACGCCCCCGCCACGCCCCTCCGCCCGGGCCCAGCCACGCCCCCTGCCCAGCCACGCCCCCGCCACGCCCCTCCGCCCGGGCCCAGCCACGCCCCTGCCACCCGCAGCTTCTCCTGCACCCTCTTCACCTTCGGCCAGACCGGCTCCGGGAAGACCTACACCTTGACGGGGCCTCCTCCCCAGGTGGGCCGGGCAAGCGCAGCCCCTGTGGGTCCAGCGATAGGCTGAAAGCTGAGGGGGAGGGGGAGGCAGTGGCTGCGCAGACGCCCAGAGGTAGGGCCTTGGACAGTGCAGCCCAAGCCCAGGTATTTGCGGACAAGGAAACTGAGGCCCATAGAAGTAAAGGCCCAACAGGGAGTTCAAATTTCATCTCCTTTGCTCGCTAGCTCTGTTTCTCCATCTGTAAAACGGAAGGGCTAGTACTGACTGTATTAAATGAGATGGTATACGGAAACTTGGGATAGTTGCTAGGGCACGGCGAGTAAGGGCTCTACAAAGCGCAGTTATTACTGTCGTTGGTGATGGTGGTGATGACCCAGCACCTGGGCTCAGTTGTTTCTGCCCCCAGGGTGAGGGGGTGCCCATATCCCCCAGTCTCGGGGGCATCATGCAGAGGACCTTCGCTTGGCTGTTAGACCGCGTGCAGCACCTGGATGCCCCTGTCACCCTCCGCGCCTCCTACCTGGAGATCTACAATGAGCAGGTGGGAGACTCAGATGAATAGAAAGAGCCCACAACTGAAACGAGGCATTTCTTCCCGAAGAGCCTGGGCCAATGGGCAGAATAGGCGGGTGGACAGTGGTCAGTGAGGTCTGGGGGCGGATGGAACAGGGATTGAGGGCTTCTTCCCTCACCCCCCACCCATCCAGGTTCGAGACTTGCTGAGCCCGGGGTCTCCCCGGCCCCTCCCTGTTCGCTGGAACAAGACCCGGGGCTTCTATGTGGAGCAGCTGCGGGTGGTGGAGTTTGGGAGTCTGGGGGCTCTGATGGAACTTCTGCAAATGGGTGCGTGCTACTTCAGGGGAGCTTGGGGGTCCAGGCACGCCCATCCCCCCACTGTGCACTGAGTGCACTCGGGGTCCCTGGCTGGCGCTGTGGATTCAGAGATGACCCTGGGGGGGACAAAGGGCCAGCAACCCCAACAAGTCAGACACAGCCCAGGGACGGCCCCCACCCTACCCCCAGGCCTGCCGATTGTAACTTTCACACCCTCCAGCCCAGGGCCTCTCTTTTGCTCTTTAGATAGGTCTTCCCACCTCAGGGGTCCCCCCCCCGCCCCCCATCCATGCTCTTCCATGCAGCAAACCACCTCCCTCTTTTCCTCCAGACCCTCCAGATCCTCCAGTGTCCTGAGGGCTAAGGTCATACCTCTTAGCCTAGACATTAGGGCCCCTCTGCGCAGGCCTCATTCATTCATTCATCAGATGTTAATTGAGCATCCACCCTGTGGCAGGCACTGGGGACACTGAGAGACTCTGGGTTCCTGCCCCAGCATTGTCCCATGTCTCCCAGCTGGTCTCTCTGTGTCCTCTCCCTCCACACAGCAATCGGAGGGGTGTATACTCGTGTCAGATGTGAATGTGACATTCTTCTGCTCAGTTCTCTCCACCCCCCTCTCACCTGTCCTAGCTAGAAGCACAGCCCACATCCCATCAGTCCCCTTTCCTGCCACTGGGCCTTTGCACAGGCTGGCTCCTCTCCTGGACGCCTTTGCTCCGTTTCCTTTCTGCCCACCAGGTCCAGCTCCTGATGCTTTTTCCCTCCAGGTCTCAGCCGTCGAAGGAGCTCAGCTCACACCCTGAACCAGGCCTCCAGCCGAAGCCACGCCCTGCTCACACTTTATATCAACAGCCAAACTGTGAGTGCCCCAGCTTGGGGCTGCAGCTGGCCCAGGGCCACCCACCAAGGAAGGGCCTCTGGGTATAGAAACCAACTTGGGCATGCGCAGGAGGTCTTAGTGGAAACCTTGCCTTTGTGACTTTGATGGGGACAGTCCCTCAAGTCCCCTTCAAGCTCTGATCCCCCAGTCCCAGCAGATGCCTCCTGTGGATCCGGGGGAACACCCTGTTGGCGGGAAGCTGTGCTTTGTAGACCTGGCTGGCAGTGAGAAGGTGGCAGCCACAGGCTCCCGTGGGGAGCTGATGCTGGAGGCCAACAGCATCAACCGCAGCCTGCTAGCCCTGGGTGAGAGCTGGGAGCCAGGTCTGACTTCCTGCGTCCCTCTTCTTGCCTGACCTGTCTCTGTCCTTGCAGTGGGGGTGAGGGGCCTGGGGGTGGAGTCGTTGTAGTACATGGAAGAGAGTTAAAGAGCTGGGAGCCAAGAGCCACGGCCTCCTTCTAGCCTCAGCTTGCTGTTGACTTGCGCCTTCCCTCTTTGTTGATGACTTTATAAACCCTGTAACCTTTATTCTATTAGAATGAAGCTACATCTCCTGAGCCCCTGCTGAGTGCCATATGCTTTGTTGGGCACTGGGGGTGGACAGGGCCCCCTCTGCCCTCAGAATCCCCATCTGGGGCAGAGGCCAATCAGAATGAGGAACGAGATCATGTGGAAAGAGGGATTCTAGAGCCACACAGGCCTGGGTGGAGGTTCTTGCTCTCTTGGACTAGCTGCGTGTCCTTGGACGAGGGCTGTAACCTCCCTGGGCCTTGCTGTCCCCACCCAGGTCACTGCATCTCCCTGCTGCTGGACCCACAGCGGAAACAAAACCACATCCCCTTTCGAGACAGCAAGCTCACCAAGCTGCTGGCGGACTCGCTGGGGGGGCGCGGGGTCACCCTCATGGTACCTGATGGGGGTTCGCGGGGGAGGGCCGGGCCCAAGGGAGGGGCTTCCAGAGAGAAACTCTCAAGACATCCTCCCCAGGTGGCCTGCGTGTCCCCCTCCGCCCAGTGCCTTCCTGAGACTCTCAGTACCCTGCGCTATGCCAGCCGAGCTCAGCGGGTCACCACCCGGCCACAAGCCCCCAAGGCGAGTAGAGGAAGACAGGCAGAGGGGCCTCCGGGCCACGGTGGAGGACCAGGCAGTCGTTATAGCCTGAGTTGGTGTCACAGTTAAAGTCTGGGACTGAGCCAGAGTTAGGATTAGAGTTGGGATCCTGCTGAGGGGTCATGACTGGGTGGGGTCCATTTCAGGGTGATGGTCAAGGTTTTGGCAGGCCTACGGTTGGAGTCTGATGTGGGGTATGAGGCTGATTCAGGGTCTAGCCTAGATGCCATTGGTGCCATTATTAAGTCTGAGTTGAGTTGGGGTCTGATGTGGGGTCTTATTTGGAGTTAGAATCTGGGCCACGGTTTGAAAAGAACTGAGTTTGGGGTTGGACTTGGAGGAGGGTCCCGCTTAGAGTGCGCCCTTCAGGCATGTAGTTGAGGCCATAGGCACTTGGATGCCATGAGGGTAAGGTGCCCCCTCCAGGTGGATGTGCCAGGGTGTAAGGCTGGTGAGTAAGGCATGGGCTGGTTTTTGGCTCTACTCACCCCTCTGCTCCCAGAAGCTCTTGTGCAATGCACAACCCACACAACCGTAAATGGCAGCTCTGGGCCTCCTTCTCTGCAGTCCCCTCCGACAAAGCAACCCCAGTGTTTGGAGACGAAGATAGTGCAGCTCCAGGAGGAGAACCATCTCCTGCGGTCCCAGTTGGGCCAAATGAACCTCAAGGGTATGAGCTCCCCAGGGGTTGGGTGGGATGTGGAGTGGGCCTGGGGCTCCCATGGATCCAGCCACCTCCCCCTTCCCTGCAGTCTCTGGATTCAGTGCGACCCGGGTGGCCTGGGCCCAGCAGAACCTCTATGGGATGCTGCAGGAGTTCATGCTAGAGAATGAGAGGCTCAGGTAAGGCCCAGCCCCAGCCAGGGGACTTGGTGCCCCCCGGCCCCTCACGGCTGAGCTGCTCCTGCTGAGCTGTCCCCTTCTTGTCTCTGGCTCCCTTCTGTCCCCACATGTGTGCTGGGCTCGTACTATACTGCAATGAGGGGCAGCTGATACCCCTACCAGCCCTGCCCACTGTTACCTCCCAGGAAAGAAAAGAGCCAGCTGCAGAGGAGCTGGGGCCTGGCCCAGGATGAGCGGCGTGTCCTGGCCCAGCAGGTCCACGAGCTGGAGCGGTGAGCATGACCGCTGGCCAGAGGCCGGCCTGCAGCCACAGGGCCAATGGGAAAGGGGTGGCATCCAGACACAGCTCTGCCACCTACGAGCTAGGTGACCTTTCATGTCACCTCTCACTGCCGGGGTTTCCTCACCTGCACAATGAGGGTAATAGAATATGATGCTTGCCTTGCAGCATGGTTTGCAAGATTGGACAGCGTGAGTTCATATGTAGAGCATCACACACCGGTGCCTGGCACCGTGTGGTCAGTGCTCTAGGAGTGTTTGCTAAAAGGGGGGTTTGGGGGCCAGTCTGCTGGTAGGGTTGAGGGCAGACCCCACTGTTCTTTCCAGGCGCCTCCTCTCTGCCTGCTACCTTCACCACCCGGGCCTTGGCCCAGCCCCGCCGTGCCCCTGTGCGATGGTGCCAGCTCCCTCCTGCCACGTGAGTCTACCCAGCCTGAAGTGGGGAGGAACTAGCATGGCAGGAGCCTCTGACATGCCCTCTTGCAGGCCCGGCCCCCGCTCTGCTCCTGCCCCTGCTGCCACCTCTGCCCCCTGTGCCTGGCACCGATGGCCCAGTGGGCCTGCCCACGGAGGGAGCCCCACCTGACCCAGGTAGGACAGGCCACGGTACGGGGGAGGGGAGTCTGGGAGAGCTGGAGACCTGGATCCAGGGCCTCCGGGGTTCCAGGCTGGGTCATGGGGGTGAGCGGCTGGCTTTGGGCTCCCGCTGTCCAGGGTTCAAAAGAGCTGTTTACTGGCCCTCCCTCTCCCCATCCTGCCTTCTTCTAGGAACCCCCTCTGCCATTCGCTTATGCATTCATTCCCTTACACATGACTCATGTATGCACTGGCTTGTTCATATGTTCACTCGCTCATTCACGGATGCCCCCTAAGCTCCTTGCCTTGTGCCGGCCCCTGTTCTGGGCACCGAGGATTCGGATATAGACCAGTGTGGCTCCTGATTACAACGGCCACCCGCTGCCCACAGGAAGAGCAACCGAGACCTGGCATTCTTGGTGCCTTGTGGGGCAGGGGTGACAAGGATGGTGGTATTCGTGGTCAGCACCAGGGAAGTGGGGCGGGACTGAGGCCACTCAGTGTGGGCTCTGGTCTTTCCTGCAGGCGTTTGGCCCTAAGGCCCCTGATGGCAAGCCCCCATCTGCTCGGCCCCCACCCTGGGCACCCCCACGCAGCCCTGGCTCTGCCAGGTGCCCAAAAGAGAGGTGAGCCTGACCCTGGGGCACAGGGGTTGGTGGGGAAGAGGACTGGGAGCCTGAAAGCTCACCTCCCACCACCCACCTCACCCTAGTCACAGCGACTGGATGCAGACCCAAGTCCTGGTGGAGATGCTCACTGAGGAGGAGGTGGTGCCCACTGCGCCTCCCCTGCCCAGGGGGTCCCCAAACGCGTCACGGGGGCTGAGAGGTAAAGAAGGGGAAGATGGAGGCGCCCTGTTGTTTTCTATGATCTTGGGCCAGAACCCACCCTTCCCAGACCTTGGTCTTCCCTTCTCTGATACGGGGTGCATGTTGAGAGGTGATTTCTAAGACCTCTCTAGTTTCCAAACCTGCAATTCTCTTCCTAGGGCCACCTGCATGCCCAGCGATATGTGTGGGGGTGGGGGCGGGGAGCAGGTACCACCTGAAGCGTCCCAGAGGATGCTGGGACCCTGATAGGCCTGGGTAGGGAGGGGCCAGGGGTAGTGCAGGCCCTGAGTCTCACTGTACTCCTTAGGTGGGGCCACAGCTCCAAACCTGGCCCGGAGACTGGAGGCCCTCAGAGACCAGATTGGCATCTCCCTGCGACGTGGCCGGAACCTGCCACCCCCCAGTGAGGGCCCACGAAACCCCAGCTGAGCCCTCCCTCCCTGCTGAGGGCAAAACAGAAACCCTGGGCACCACCGTGTGACCTTGGGCTGGGCTCTGCCCCCCGGGGTTCCAGCCTCCCCATGTGTTCAATGGGGGCAGCCGCTGCCACTCTGCTGTCACACCTGACTGGGCATGGACAGTTCCTGAGGGCTCAGGGGTGGGGGTGGAGGCAATTTGGGGGGGCAAATGGAGGGTGCCACTCTAGACGATGAGAAATGAGACCGGGTTCAGGAGAAATCAGGCAGCAGGTGATGAAATGTACGTACCAATAAAGAGAGGCCTCAGCTCCAAGTCTGGTTAGTGTTGTCCTCACTTCCCATGGGGACATCCCAGAGGGGGGGGCTCTCGGGGAAGTCTGAGGAAGAAGAGGCAAGAACACATGTGTGTGTGTCCCCTTTTGCTCAAGAATAATCCAGGTTCCCATCTCCTTTCATGTATTATACAAGTCTTAATTGAGCAACTACTATGTGCCAGTGTGGGGACATCAAATAGTGAGCATCTCCAGAAAGGAGGCCTGGGGGAATACCCACTTAGCCTTGAGCTGAGGCAGGTGGTGGGCTAAGGGTGGCCCTTTCGTGTGCCAGCTGCATGCAGCCTGGTGCTGGAGGGATCGTGAGGCCTGAGCTCTGATGCCACAGAGACACAGCTCCCGGTCCTGCTGAGCTCCAGTGAAGGGCAAAGAGGCGAGGAATCTCATGATTTCTGGGATAGTGCCCAGTAGGATGCAGTGGGTCTACAATTAAGGGGAGGGAAGTCCAGATGTGAGAAATCGGGGTGCCAGTGGGACCTCATTACGCAAAGCTATGAGGCTAACCTAACTCCCATTTTATAGCTAGGGAAACTGAGACCCAGATAGCTCATTCTTTCATCATTGCCTACATTCACTCACTCATTCAAAAACACCACTGGTATCACCTGCAAATCAAGGTGGTGGTGAACAAGACGGACAGGGGCCGGGAGCTCACAGTCTGATGGCAGACAGACAGCCCGACATTTACAGCCTCCCCTGTGTGCTGTGACGGGGAAACCGGGGAACTGTAGGCGTGGAGGAAGGTCAGCCGATCCTAAATTGTTGAGGAGGTCAGGCAAGGTTTGCCAGAGTTCGGATTAAGGCTCAAGGGTCAACAGCAGCTGGCCCGGGGCCGGTGGACGGACTGCGGAGGCCAAGGCCCAGAGGAAGGAGGTTGCAAAGGCGGCCAGCTCTAGGAAGTGCATGACCTGTGGGCCACATCCGGAGTTCGGGGTGGTCCCGAGAGCAAAGAGGAGCCATAGAAGGGTCTTGAGGCACCCCGTGCTTAGACTTACACTTAAGTCACACTGGCCACTTTGACTGACTGGTGAGGGTGAGCTGGAGGCAGGGAGACCAGTAAAATGGCCAGTGTGGGGAGAGATGACATTCCTCAATTGGCAGAACCGGAGCCTCAGGTTGGGAATCCCCTGAGACCTGGGCCCTGGGCTGTGGCAAGACCCCAGCAGGCCAGCCTCAGCCACAGGCTTGGGGAACAGCAAGCTGAGGATAAAGGGCAAGCCATGGGGTCACTGAGGAGTGGCAGGGAGCCTGGGGACACCCCTGGGGAAGGGGTTGCAGCCACCCTCTGGAACAGTGCTCAATGTGCCCAACTCCACTGCCCTGTGCAACCAAGCAAGAAAAGACCCAGTGCCTTCCTACCCACCGCCACTCTGGAAAATAGCCCTGAGGATGTTCCCTTTTCCCAGAGAAGTGAGGACCCACCAATTAAAGCAAGGTGCCTCAAGGCGACACTGGAGCATGCGTGCTTGGTTACTGGGCCTCTGGGGTGTCTGGCTCCTGTGTCTGTCTCTGCAGAACTGGTTCTGCAACCGGGACAGGCAGGGTCAGCACCGGTCTGAGGGCCCAGGGGCCAGGCATTGAAAGACAAGACTTGTGACCAAGCATGTTCAACAGTGGTGAGTGTGGAAGATCAGTGTCCACAGAGGCAGGGCCCAGGGACATGGGGTAATGGCAGATACCACAGGCAGCTGGGCCAGGCAGGGGTGGCTGCAGTTACGTCCACAGACTGTCACGCAAGTTCAAATCCTGGTGTCACCACTTATCCATGACTGAGTCTGGGCAGGTGACTGAACTGCTCTGAGCCCCAGCGGCCTCATCTGCAGAATGGACACGGTAAGGATAGCCCTGCATGGGACGGTCATGGGGAGTAACTGCACTGATCCATGGGAAGAGGGTGGCACAAGGCTTTGCCTGTTGCAGACGATTTAGCCAAAAGTAGCTTGTAGTCAACATGACAATTTGATGGAATTGACAAACTGGGTTTAAAAAATAAAATAAGGGGAAGCCGGATGGCTTTGTGAATTAAGCATTCACTTTGCAGCCCCAGGGACCAAGGACCAAATCCCAGCCCGGCCCGTGTGGACCCACATGCTGAACTGGGAATGCCCCCAGTTCATTTCTCACGGGGTGAGACCCCAGCCCAGTTCCTGCCCTGTGCAGCCCCGCGCCCACCTGTGGAATGAAACTATGTGGAAAAACCAATGATGTGCAACTATGGAGACTGTTCTGGGCCCTCCCCCTTCTCTCTGTCTCTCTACTCTTTCTGTGTCAAAAACAATAAAAATAAATCTTAAAAAATAATAATAATAAATTCAATGCATATTTATTGAAACCCACTTTGGGCCAGCAATGAACAAAGCGCAAGACTCCTGACCCTCACAGAACACAAACAAGACACAAGAAAATGTGCTAAATACATGAGGCCCCAAAAAACCGCAACGCTCTTCTGGAGGGCGGGGCCCTTGTAGTACCGGCTTCCCCCGCTAGGTGAGTGTTGTAGGAACCCATCCGCATCGTGTACCAGCTGGCGTGATGAGAGGCTGCGTTTGGCTTCAGTGAATTGTTTTTGGAGACTTTAAATGCGTTTGCCCATTCATGATGGGTGATTTACGTGTGTCCTGACAACACACCTGCCCACACCACGCTGAGTGTTCAACAGTTTTTGACCACAAACAGCATGACCCCCAGGCGCCCCTTCCCTATTCATCCAATTTTGCCTCAAGTGACTTCCTTTGTTTCCCTCAAAGAGAAACGTGTTGCTCGTGTGGAAGTGAAACAAAAAAGGTAGAAGCACTAAAAGGCATCAAAATCGATGAGTTCAAAAACTGTTTTGAGCCGTGGAAAAAGTGTCTCCATAGGTGTATTGCATCCGAGAGTACTTTGAAGGTGACTAAAGTTTAAATGTAGGAATAAATAGACAATTCTTAATAAATAAATTCTGGGTTTTTTTTTAGTGGGGGGTCCCCCGCTCATGTGGAAATCACATAGTGATCAAAGCTATGGAGCAGAATGGACTGGGAAGGCCCACCTGTGAGGGAGGGCGTGATTCTAAATCGGGGGGTCGGAAAAGGGCTCATGCAGGTGACATTTGTGCAGAGACCTGAATGAGGGGAGGAGGGTGACCCTGACTCATGCCATGAAGTCACTTTTTGCTCCTTTAGGTAATTCTGATGCCACATCAGCTTGTGTGGCTGTGCAGTTGTGAGCCTGGCTCCTCCCCAGCCCAGAGCCCTTATCTCACTCACTGCATCATGGCCCTGCTTGCTGGGAGGCCTCTGGCAGTGAGCGTGGGAGCTTCGCTTAGCTGCGTTGGGAGACGGACAGGGACCACCCAGGGGGACCCTGGGTGCTTCTGGTGCACTCGTATTTGGATGATTTCTTCTCCCATTGGAGCCAGCCAAGGTTTTCCAGTTTTCTAGTTCCAGCTCAGCAACACCCCCCCACCCCCCGGCCCGCCCCCCGCCACATGCTTTCCCAGAGATAGACACAGAACTCCAGAGGACCAGTTTCCACTGCCCCCACCTCATACGCCTCGTGTCCAGCTCCCAGTCAGCATCCTCACTCTCGAACGGCCCTTTGTCCAGAATCTCTAACCCCTGGAGGACTCCATAGGATCCAGTAATGTGATATGAAGACTCTTCAAATCCAGTGGTCCTTAGGAAAACTTGGGGTTCCAGAGACCTGCTGAGTCCGTGGGGCAGCCTCCCTGGAGAAGTTGGTCCCCATCAAAGCCCAGCACAACCCAGCAAGGTCAGACCATGCAGAGGTCTTTGATGAGGCAATGGAAGGGACTTCCTAAGCTCTTTTTCCTCCATGACGATGCCCTCACCAACCCCGAAAATTCTTTACAAACTACCTAATAGAGCAAGATTCTGGGCAGCCTGAGCTAGAACCGAGAGAATTAGCAATGGACCCCTGACGTCCAACCTTTGTGTGATGGGCAGGGTCCTGGGTGGAGATCTGAGTGGTCTCCAGGCTACAGAACCTTGGGCAAACCCCTCCCACTCTCAGCCTGTCTGCCCAGCACACAGCTGTGGGCAAGGTAGTTAAGGTCTCTGAACCTCAGTCTCCTGTGTAAGGTGGGGCTTTGGTTGAGTCTTTGGGAAGTTGATAAGCGCTCTAGAGGATGATGTGAGGACTGCAAGAGCGAATCCATATAAACTGTCTAGGGCAGAGCCTGGGGTCTGTGCCAAGTCAGTGCTAGCTAGTCCTATTTTTATTACCCATGGAGACTCAGCACAAACATTCTCCATTTCTGTACTCTCAGGAGGGGAATTGCATCAATACATGGACTCTGGTTGTATCGCCTCGAGAACTTGACAGCCAGCTCTGCAGCTCCTTCCTACGAAGGTTCTGCCATGGAGAACAGTGTCCACTCAGGGTTCTCTCCCCACGGAAGAGCTGGCCAGCTGACTAAAAGACAGTCACTTGTCCCCAGTGAAGAAAGGCCAGTGGGACTTTCCAAAGAGTCCAGCTTGCCTCACAGTTTCAGAAAAGAGCTATTTTAGCCCCTCCAAGGACATTGGGTGGTGTCAGTTTGGTCAGTCAGGGGTCAAGCAGGCCCCTGGAGGTCCTGATACGACCAGCCTGTGAGGAGCAAGAACACCTGTGTCCTCTTTCGGGATGCAGACAGGCCTGGGGAAGGTTATTTCTTTAGGATCCCTTTCTTCAGGTGTGCAGAGAGAACCAGACCCTGGGACACAGGCATTGTCCCTGGGGCAGCCAGATCTCAAGGATACTCAGCTGCAGAGTCTCACCTTCTCTGTCTCCAGGCTAAGCCACCTGTTCCCCCTATGAGGAAGCTAAACTGGCAACACCTGGGGCACCTTCCACCCAGGCCTCCCACTTCCTAGTTGCTAAGCTCTCTCCAAAGAGCAAGCACAGGGCAGGTTTCTCATCATTTAATTCCTCTACACCCCTATGCTACGAACTCTTATCAACCCCACTTAACAGAGGAACTCAGATTCAGGAAGGCGGAGTCAGTTCAGATCAAACAGGCAGGAAGGGGTCACGGCCATGATTAGAACCCAGGTCTGTCTGGTGCAAAGTTCAGTGGCTTACCCATCATTCTGTTGGAAGAAGACTTGAGAATCCTCCCAGCCGTGACATGCAGAGCAATTCAAAATCGGTGACATGAGGAAAAGCCACCACAGAGCAAAGGCTCTCTGCTTTTTAAGTTGTACCACGGAGGATCCCGGTTATTCATGCAGGGTTACTTATTCAAGGACTCGGGGCACAGTGATTTCACCCTCTCATTCTCTCTAGCTGCCTTTAGTTGGGGGGTCTTTGTTGGGATCTGACCAACATCCCCCCTCACAGTTCTAAGTAAGTCAATTATCATGTGTTCACTGAGCACCTACTAAGTGCCTGGCATAGTGCTAGACCCTGAGGAGAAAAAGAAGGGTCAGGTCCTGGTGTGACATTGAGCATGAACTCGGCTGGGGAAAGGAGGGCCTGACTCCAGCTGTGAGGAGTCCAGTGAAGATGGACAGCCCAGCCCTCTGCTCCAGGTGCCCCCAGGGCCTGCCATTTATCAGGATCAGGGACTGGGAGGTCAGCAGAGTGACTCAGGTATTAGGGAGGCAGATCTGGGTTTCAATTGCTACTCACTGGCTGGGTGCCCTTTAATCCCAGGTCACCTGCTTTCTCAGTCTGTCTCCCCATCTGCAAAATATAATTCCCATCAGAGTAAAACGATGGCACCTTAATGCAAGGCTGCAGTGTGTGGTGGCTGGGAGGGCTCAGCCTGGGGTCTGGCGCGCGGCACATCGTAGGGCCGTAAGCAGGTGAGTATGCATCTCAGGGCAGCCTTGCGGTCTAGAGGCCATACCCAACTGTGGCTCAGCAGGAGGATCTCCCAGGGAACTCCTTTTACAAGGGCTCCACCTAAGCATCCAGCTCTATAGCCGGGGTGGGGATAGGCAAGGTAGAAGCTGGGTGTTTTACACTCACCCGGGGCTTTTAAGCAGGCTGGCTAGAAAGGCTGGATCCAGCCCTGCTCCCACCAATTCTATAGGCTTTTGCCCAAGCCTCTTGGTTCCTGTTCTCTGTGATGCGGTCTGTGAGCAAACCCAAGGTCTTTCTAGAAGCCCTCTGCTGCCCTCTAGTGCACATAGGTTGCTCATGCCTTTTGCAGCCTGTGTGGAGCCCTTTGCCTTGTGTGCCTGGGATGTCACTGGTCCCTCCCGTGTGCACACTCAGGGAGCACTTTCACAAATGTCTTTCATTCGGTTCTTATTTCATCCCTGTCAGGTAAGCTATTATTACCCTTATTTGGAGGTCTAGGTGAGGAAGGTGAGGCCAGGAGGGGAAGGACTGCCCCACAGTCACCCAGCAAGTCACAAGGCCTGGGAGCCCAATGTCCCCATAGCCTCGCTCTTTGGGACAGGAGTGAGAAATGAGTCACGAAGCCTAGAAATGACGGGACAGCGAGGACATCCCATCTCATCACCAATAGAGTCCTGGGCGCTGCTCACCCCCAGCATTGCCCTGAACAGAGAGGCTTTGGCTCCAAGTTCAAGGTTGCTGGGCAGGGGCAGGCAATGGGGGTGAGCCTGCAGCTGGATTCCTCCTTGTGGGGAAGGAAGGTCACCGTGCCATCCCCTGCCACCATTAGCAGAGGAAGGCTTGACCCCTGGCCATAGCCTTTGGTCTGAGGTAGGCCCAAAGTCCTTGATGTCCCGCTGGTCCAATCACCAGGTCCCAGTGCCCAGCTCCTCCCTTCTTCCTGGAGAACCTCCTAGGGGGTGGCTTTCCTGGGCCTCCCACCTCCTCGGCCTCTTGGTTGATCTCTACCGATTACGAATGACTGGCCACTCACTTCTAAAGACCAGCCAGCGCTCCCTGCACGCTCCAGGCCGCGAGCAAACCCTCTGGCTGGCATCTCAGGCTTTACCTTTGGAGCCCTGGCCATGGCTCCAGCTTCATCTTGCCTCTTCCCTCTGTCGCCCAAGCTCCAGACCTGTGGTTTCATGTTTGCTTTTATTTTTATTTTTTTTGCATTCCAAAGGCATTTCTCTCTCTCTCCAGCCTCCTCTAAGCCTTGGCAGTTGCTGATCCCTCTGTCTGAAACACCCACTCCCTCTCTGCTTCCCCACTCACTCCTTCCCACCCTGAGCAGAAGTGGGCTCCGGGAGGCTTGTCCGTATTCTCCATCCCAGCCCCACCTTCAAGCACAGAGTGTGTATTTGGTGAATGAATGAATGAGTGGACAGGTGAATAAGTGATGGGGGGAAGCCCAGGCGCCAGCTTGGCTCCAAACTGGGTGACCTTGGACAAGTCCCGCTCCCTCCCTGAGCCAGTGTTCCCTGCTGCTCAGGTCACGTCTGAGGCTCTGAGGCCTCCTACACGGGGCAGGCCCTCCTCCTCCACCCGAAATGGTTCTGGAACCCGGCCAGTGCCGGGGGACTGTTGGGCCCCCAGTTGCCTAGGAGTCCAGAGGCCCGGGAGCCTCCACCGCGGACGGCCAGGGAGGGACGAGGGGTCAGCGCCTTCTCATCACGGCCGGCCGTGCCTCCTGGCGGCCCGGGGTTAATTTTTAAAAAGCAGCTCAAAGTCCAGTGGGCCTTGGCAGAGTTTGCGCCCTCTGTTTGCGCTGGTTAATAATCTCCAGAGAGCAAACATCCCCCCAAGGCAGGAGAAGAGATCAACACCTTGGGCCCAGCCTCCGGCCTGTCCCCTCCCCCAGGAGACGCTGCGTGGCTGCATGAGCAGCCCTGTCCCAAGAGGCCCGGGTTCTTTTTCCCTCCGTGTGCCTTGGGTTTCCCATGAGCCAGTTCAATAGACAACCCTAAGAATGCAGACGACCTGCTGTGAGGATCAGAGGAGCCGTCCACTAGGCAGCCTTAGTAGGGCGGCTCATTCTTCTGAACAACTCATTGTTATTTTTCCATTCTAATACCAGGCCTGGTTTCTGCAAAGACATACACCTTGAGTCTGTCACACAGGAAAGGCAGTGGACAATTTGAGGAGCATTGTCACACATATTGCCTCTCGGCAGATAGGACAGAGACTGTTTGCTTCCCATTACAGGTGAGGGAAGCGGGCTTCAGAAAGGGAAAGTCATCCCCAAGGTCACACGGAACAAAAAGGCCAGGGCTTCCAGCCCCCACGTCTTTGCACCCTTCTTAATCCAGACTGCCTCCTTCACGACCACCCCTAACCAAACTGTGAGACTGAGGAGCTCTGGGAAGAAGACAATGGTCCCTCCCAATCTAAGCCCATACAGTGGCTGTGGTTAAACCTGTGCATGGCTTTGAGCTTCCCGGAAGCCCAAGTGAAAAGGAGAAGCCATCAGTAGCCAAGCCATCAGTGCGGAACTAAGGAAATCGACTCACTTATGATCTGAGACACACTTGTTCCTGGTCCTGGTGAAGGACAAGCGTATCACGTGGCTCTTACAGAAGGGACATGACACACTGCTTGTTGGTGCCACTGACTTGGGGGGTGGGGGGCTCCTGGATTTTCCCATGAGCAAGGATCTTGCTTTTGGAACCCAGATGTAGCAGGCGGGCAGCTGTGTGTCTAAAACATTCCACGCCGAGAGCAGGGAGGCAGGAAGGGCAGCAGCTCTGACCGCAGCAAAGGGCCCACCGTCTCCGGGGAAGTTTGGGCTTTGGGAATAAACGGGCCTGGGGTTTTGAAAATTCTCTTTTACATTTATTCTCTCATAGTTCTGGAGGTTAGGAGTCTGACACCAAGTTGTCATCAGGGCCACGTTCCCCCCCGGAAGGTTCTAGGTAGGAATCCTTCCCTGCCTCTTCCTCGCTCCTGGTGGCTGCTGGCAGCCTCTGGCTCCCACCCCCACCCGCCAGTCTCTGCCCCAGTCTCTACCTGGTCATCTTCCCTGCATGTCTGCGTCTCCATCTGAATCCTCCTCCCCGTTCTCTTATAAAGACACGAGTCTGGGGATGCCGGGAAAGCTCAGCAGGTTGAGTGCTTGCCTTGTAACTGTGAGGTCCAGGGATCGAATCCTGACCCTGGCCCGTGCAAACCCACATGCTGAACTGCGGCACAACTGGTAACTGCCAAGGATGGTGGTGAAGGTTCTCGCCTCCCATGAGGGAGGCCCCCAGTTTGGTTCTGCCCTGTGCAGCCCACATCCACCTGTGTGGAATGAAACTATGTCAACAAAACTAATGATGCCCAACTATGGAGACTGCTCTGGGCCCTTTCCCTTTTCTCTCTCTCTGTCTCTGTCTCTCACCTTCTCTCAACCAACAAAATCTTTAAAAAAAGAAAAGAAAAGAAAGGCACTAGTCATTGGATTTAGGGCCCACCTCACCCAGTATGACCTCATCTTAATTCATTACATCTGCAAATAAGGCCATGCACTGCAGTTCTGGGTGAACATGAATTTGGGGGGACACCATGTCACCTGCTAGGGAGCATATTCAGCTCCTACAATATACCTGACACTGTCCGCATGCTTCCTAAGTGTTCTCTCCTTCAGCCTTCACAACAATCCTAGGAACCAGGAACTATTGTTATCCCCATTTGCAAATGAGGAGAAAGAGAAACAGAGAGGTGAAGTCACTTGCCTGAGGCCATTCAGCCAGTGTCTGGCACCGAGGCAGTCTGGCTTGGGAGCCCACTTCCTCACCAACGGCTGCCTCCCCCAGCAACGCCACCTCCCAGCTGCGAGACTCCAGGCACGTCGTTTACCTCTGGAGACTCAAATCCCCTGTCTGGAAGCGGGAAAGACAGCACCTCCTTCATGGGGCGGTTGGAGAGACTGAACTCAATGCGCTGGTCGGTGTACAGTGCTGGAATAGAGCCTGCAGTTAGCAGGCGCTCGCTGAACAGAGGCGGTCCTACAATCATCAGCATGACTATGTCTACTGTGAGTTGCTAGGGCTGTGGGAAGTCTGGGCACAGGATGCCTGATTCGAGCCTTGGCTTTGCCATAAACGTCCCTGTGGTCTCTGGTCAGTCACTTCCTCTCCCTTCCGTTTTCTCATGTGAGAAATGGGCTCAACCAGGCTCATTCTGCTGTCCCACAGGAGTGTGGGGTCCTGGCTGAATGACCCAGCATGTCCCTCATCCTCACCGGCCACCCTGTGACAGGTGGGGAGTCTTTCTGGGGTGAACCCAGCCCGGGCTGCCTCTGGGTCTTGTTGTGTTTGGCCAGTGCTCCTTGGAAACAGACACCCTGGCCCCTTCGCACCCCTGACCCCAGCCAGGGCACCACAAGAGATCGATGAGACCTGGCCTTGGGGCCCTGATTGGTCCCGGCTGAGCAGGGCAAACACCAGGTCCCCTACAAGCCACAGACCCCTTCCGCAGCCTCACTTGGCTGCTGCCTCAGGCAGGAAGCTCCTTTGTCCCCAGACCGAGCCCATGAGTGACCCTTTCAGTTCCGGAACCAGAGCCATGCAGCCTCTCGGGGCCCTGCTTCTGCTGCTGACCGCCTACCTGGCGGTGAGTGCCAACCCTGTGCCCACGCTGCCAGACAACATCCAGGCGCAGGAGAACTTCAACATCTCCCGGGTAAGGCAGCTGGCTTCTCTGAGGGGGCAAGTCCCGCCTGCCTTGGGGGTCTCAGTTTCCCCATCCAGAACTCCCGGGGTGGGTCCCTAAAGGCCCTTCCTGCTTCAGGCCGGCTGGGTTTTGTGGAAGCGACAACTCTAGTCATCTGCCATTCCTCAGGACTCACGTCTGACATTCTGAGTCAAACGTCCTCCTGTTTAAACCTGTCCGCCCAGGCTCCAAGGGGAATTCAGGCTTGGATTAGAACCCACCCAGAGAAGGCTTTGTCCTGACTACTCTCCCTGCAGCCCGCCACCCAGCACCTCACTGTTCATGACCCTTCCTGTCCCCACCCCACCCCCAGCCCTCACCCTTTAACGTCTCACCTCTCCCCTCATCCTGAGGTGTCGGGGGTGGGGGAGCTGTGGTGATATGGGGAGAAGAGACGCAAGACAGAGGTCAGCCAGAGGGAATAAGAGGCCTGGGTCAGGCACGGTGTGGGGGGCATCCGGGGACTGCTTTCCAGCCCCAGCTCAGCCCCAGATCACTGGGTGACCTTGAATAACATCGGTATGAGGGGCTCGCAAACCCTCCTACCTGTGGTGTTCTGTGGATTTCGTTTACTTTCAGGGACAAGGAAGGGTCATGGGTGGAGGGGTGGTGAGGAGCAGGGCCGCAGGGGTGGTCCCGGAAGGCAAAGGGTCGGAGGCTCATTGGCCCCCGCAGGGACCTGAGGGCTCTCCCTGGTCTCTGATGTGCAGTCAGGAGAAAGGTGGCAGGTTTGTCCTGCATTAGCTCAAACAAAGGATGTGCCATGGAGCCATGGCTGCTTGCAGGAGCACCCGGTCCCCAGAGGGGTAAACGAGAGGGCTCCTGCTCTTTTCAGAACGGTGGTTGATGGTGACCTTGGGGCACAGGGGAGACCCTATCCCAGTGAGCAACACAGATCTTGAATCGCAGCAGAGTTAAGGCCTTCTGCCGGTGGGTGGGACCCTGTCTGCGTATCTTCCTAAACTCGCTCATGTCTGAAGGTCCTCCATTAACGGGGCCCCTCCTCCCTGGAAGCTGTATGGTCTCCAATTAGCCACTAAAAAGGATGAGTCATTGAGGGGAGGCAGGGGAGCAGGTGTCCCCCAAGTCTCCGTTGTGGTCTGAGGCAAATGCAGAGCCTCAGGCCTGTGGCTGCCTCCTAGTTCTACGGGAAATGGTTCCACGTGGCCATTGGCTCCACCTGCCCATGGCTGATGAAGTTCAAGGATAGGCTGACCATGAGCACGCTAACGCTGAGAGAGGGAGCGACGGAGAGCCAGATCAGCACGACCAGTACTCGCTGGAGGTGAGCTTGGGGGATGCGGTGGGAGGGACAAGAGGGCCCCCACTCTGGCTTCAATCACCACCCGTCCTGGAAAGCTACAGGCCTCTGCTTCCCCTCTGGGCTCCAGCTCTCTCTGCTCCACTGGGGCACCCCTTTCTAATCATCCCATCTGCTGCTCAAGGACAGCGCCCCAACACTAGGCCTGTCTTCCGATCTGCTCTTGCTCCTTAGCTCAGTAAGGGCACTTCTACCCACCAGGGATCCACCCTGCAAACCCGAGCAGGAGTGGGTGGCTGGACTCCTCTCTCTGCTGTCATGAGCCATTCAGTCCATCATCCAGCCCCATCTATCCTCTTCCCAAGTCTCTCCACTCCGTTCACTTCTCCCCTCCGTCCCGCCACCACCTTGCTCCAAGCCGCTTGCCTTTCTTTCCTGGTTGTCTACAGCAGCCTCTCGACATTTCTCGCACTGCTAATCCTGAATTTTCCATCCAATCCATTCTTCACTCAGCAACCAGAAAGACCTTTCGAAACTCAAGTCTGCTGAAACCTTTCCATAGCTCCCTATTGCCCTGGGAAGTAAAATTCAACCCCTTGGATGTGGCCCTTCCCAGAACCCACCATCCCCTGCCCCACATTGTCTCCCATGTACCCTGTGACCCACCCAAATGGACCTTCTTTCAGTTTCTGGAACTTTCCATCCTCTCATGCCTCTCAGCCTTTGCATTATAGGGTCCTTCTATTTGGAAAACTTCTCCCCACTTCCCCAGCTTACATCCTATGGATCCTTCAGGACTTAGGTTCTATGTCACTTCCTCCAGGAAGCCCTCTCTGACCCCCTGTCCAAGTTCAGGTTACATGCCTTGTGCTTCCCCCTGCATGGCACACTGACTGCACCTGCCTCTGGCCTATCTGCCCACCCACTACTCAACTGTAGGCTCCATGAGGGGACAGGGCCTGTCTCACTCTCCTCTGAATGTAGCCCAGTGCCTGGCACAGGGATGCTGCTCAATAAATGCTCATGAGATAAGTAATCATCATGACAATAACAGCTAAGATGTACATAGCGCTTACTCTGAGCCCTACATGTGAATCTCATTTGATCCTCAGAGCCACCACGTGAGTAGAAACTATTAATATCATTATCCCCATTTCACAGAGGAAGAAACTGGGGCAAGAGAGACAAGGAGTAATAGATGATGCATTCATCCATCACTCGGCTTCCCCAATGCATCTGTATAATGTGCAGATTTGGTTAAGGAAGCTGATTCTTCGTGGTGGATTTGCCAAGGATGGCATGGATTAGTTCTGTGCTTCTTTGTCCCTCTTTCCTCAGACGTGAAATGGGAGTCTTCAAAGGCTGGTGGGAGGGTTAAACAAGACATTTGAAAATGTTACTTTCTCAATTAGAAAAAAAAGACATTTGAGACGGACCCGGCAGGAGAGTGGGGTGTCGGGCCATGGTCGCTACCATAATGTGCCTCCCTTTTGGTTTGTTAATTTCCAGAAGAGGCTTCTGTGAGGAGATCTCTGGGTCTTATGAGAAAACAGACACTGATGGGAAGTTCCTCTATCACAAATCCAGTAAGTTGAGTCGAAGGAGATATCCACAGTTCACTCCTTTGCTAAAAAATACCCTGACATCTGAAGTCTTTCCTTCTGTCTCAGCTCTCTCTGCCCTGGATAACCTTTCTTCCCATATTTCTGAGATGTCATTGAGCTATCCTCCAAAATTCTATTCTATTCTATTCTATTCTATTCTATTCTATTCTATTCTATTCTATTCTATTCTATTCTATTCTATTCTATTCTATTCTATTCTATTCTCTTTTCTCCTCTCTCTCTCTCTCTCTCTCTCTCTCTCTCTCTCTCAAGCACGTGCACATCCAGAATTAGAGTGTAAGAGTGATGGTATGAATGCTGAGGATAACATCAAGATTTCATCCATCTTCATATTAGCATCTGCAATCAGCTGATAAAAATTTGCTAAGCATCTACCATGTACAGTGTGCTTAGAGGGACTTGGACATGAATGTATTCATTTAGTCCGCAAATGTTTATTGAATATGCTCTATTTGTCAAATAATTGTGTGAAGGGTTGAATATATGAATGTTTGGATAGCTGGATGGTTGGATAGACGGATGGTTGAATAAATAAATGAGAGAATAATCAAATGATTGGTAAATGAATACATATCAAGATGGCAGATAAGTGAGTTAATCAGTTTATAATAGATAAATTGATGGTTTAATGGGTGGATGGGTGGAATGATGGTGAATGAATTAATGAATATATGGAGAAGATGGATGGATAGAGAGAGACTGAAGATGGATAAATATATAAACGAGTATATGGAGGGATGGGTGGACAGAAGGATGGCTGAATAGATGGTGTGTGGGTAGACAGGTGACTGACCTCATGCTAGATTCTGACCACTGAGCTCTCTGTCTTCCTGCATGTCCCATGCAGAATGGAACATCACCATAGAGTCCTACGTGGTCCACACCAACTATGATGAGTATGCTATTATTCTGACCAAGAAGTTCAGCCGCCACCATGGACTCACCTTTACTGCCAAACTCTATGGTAAAGGCCTGGAACTAGACAAGCTCATTGGAGTTGAGGGAGGGAGAGGGGAGAGACCCATGACTTAGGGATCGTGGTGTGGGGAGGACAGGGAGTTTTGCTTGTTCCTTCTCACAAAACTTCACTGAAGGGAAAGGTGAGAACATTTACTCTTCTTGGAGAAGGGAGAGCTCAGTCTCTCATTTGAGGGAGAAATCTCCCCTTTTGATCTTTAAAATTCCAGACCCAGAGAATTCCAGAGCCGCCAGGAACCTTCAAGAATTCAGTGGACGAGCCCTGGGTGGGGATTTGGGATGCCTGGGTTAGGGCCCGGGAGGGTGGCCTCGTCCTCTTCTGGAGCTGATCTTTCCATAAGCGTTCCGAAGAGAGCACACTGGGCCAATAAGTGTCCAAACTTCCCCTCAATAGAAATCACTGGGCGAAATCACCTCAGTGTCCCCTGTTTCCCACGGCAGGCCGGCAGCCGCAGCTGCGGGACAGCCTGCTCCAGGAGTTCAGGGAGGTCGCCCTGGGCATGGGTGTTCCAGAAGACTCCATCTTCACACTGGCTGATAGAGGTAAGCGGCACCCCCACCCCACCTCCCGTGTCTGTCGCCTTGTCTTCCTTGATGGCCCCAGAGAACATCTTCCCAGCCTCTGGGGGTTTCTTGTAACCCTGCAAGATAAGCAGGGCTACGGTCCCCATCCCTTCTTTACAGAGAAGGGAGCCAGGGCCCCTGGATGTGCTCCCAGTCCCATCAGTGTTCACTCTACCACCGCATGTCTGAGCGAGGTGGTATGCGGAATCCATGAGTAGCTCTTAGGAGGCAATAGAGTACTGGGGTTAAGTGTATGGCCTCCGAACTGCCAGGACCTAGGTTTAAATTGAGCTGTGTGTCTTCTGGCTGGTCAGCCTTCCAGAGCCTCATCTTCCTCATCTGTAAAATGGGAGTAATAATGCCTCCCTTATGAGCTGCTGTGAGGACTCAGTGAGATAAAGCCATTAAACACAATAGTGCTGGTCCTGGTGTCCACGAGTGCTCAACAAGTGTTCTTGTGATGGCGCTGATGACATGCTGGTGGGGCGAAGATGACACCCATGATGATGATGGGACAGCCACCAGTCTGTCTCTTTTCCAATGAATGACCTTCTGGAAGCCATGTGGGTGGAGCCCAAAGTGGGCTAATGCACAAGACAGTTCCCAACAAGATGCCCTCCAGGTGAGACCCTCTTACTCACGCATCTCCTGTCCTCTGGTCTAGGAGAGTGTGTCCCTGGGGAGCAGGAACCAGCACCCACTTCACCCCCAGTGAGTACCTCTTGCCCCCCGCTCCATCCCCTCTCTGCCCACCTGATTCTTGCTGCCCTTGTGAAGGTCCTGCAGTGGGGTGGGTGGGGGCACTGTGAAGGGTTGAGGAAAGAGTGAGGGGCCTGGATTTTGCAATGAGACCCACCTGGGCTCAACCTCAGTTCTGCCATGTAGGCTAATTGTTGTTCCATCTGGACCTCACTCTCCTCATCTGTGAAATGGGATACTTATACTTACCTTCCAGGTGCTGGAATTCAACAACTTGCTAGAAAAGGACTTAGCATAGTGCCTAAAAGTAGTCAAAGACTTAATGAAATAACGATACTCAATACTCAATAAATGAAAATAAAATTCATTGATCTTTCTAAAAAACAGCAAACTTGAGAGCAAGCAACCTCTTCTATCCTGCTTTTTGATTTTGGGGGCTTCTTACTCTTCTGTTTTATTTTCCTACTTTTTGATTAAGATTTATTCTTTTTTTTCTGATTATTTAAAAATTATATATTCTAATTTTTATACCTACTGGTGTGTGTATGTATTATATATGTGTGTGTATAATTACATATAATCTTTATTTAGAAATATATTCTTGAAAACTGAAAAAAATATAAGAAAATAAAAAAAAAAGACAAGGTCCTTATTCCTACATAGAATGAACAGTGAACATATTCTTTGTTGGCTTCTCCATTAAAAAAAAAAATTACCATTGACTTTATAAAATGAACATATGCTCACTATAAATAATTAAAACAATGCGGAAAAGTATAAAAACTTAAGTTTTAAAAAAAATTTCCCCACCTAAAAGCTACCAGTCATTACATCATTCCAGGAGTTTTTACACGCATACACATGGACAGAAGGACAGCTAGAAGGAAGACTGGACAGACAGATGCATCGCTTTGGATAGACTGTCATTATATTTTGTAATATGTAACTCTTAAAACATGTAATTGTAATTTGATTTGAATTTTTTTTAAAGAAAGTGGATTTCTTGAACTTCAAGTAGATATTTCTTCACCACAAGAGATTTATTTTCTAAAGAATGCTCTAAGTAAATTGAAAGTTACAAGGAAAACAAACAAACAAACATTTAAGAGGCTGGAATCTATTGTTTCTACAATTTGAAAGACAAATGTGAACACTCTCAAACTTTATTCCATCTCTGGTCTTCGTTTTCTTTTACATTGTCCACATTGCTACCATCCCGATTTTGCTCTGTCGTAATTCCCAGACGTTTAGTAGTAATACTATGGGTTGTGCACTTATACCCTGTGCATATAGCCCCAGGGTCTCCATTCCTGAGTTGTTATTTCTGTTCATCTCTTCATTGTGGCATTTCTTTACCCAGGGGTGTTTACAAGGAGGGTTCATGAGTGTTTTAATCCCTGAATTCTTCCCTGCTCGAGAATGTCTGCCCATGTCCTTCATACTTGAACGATGTTTTGCGTGGGTGTCTTTGTTATTATTATATTATTCTTGGGTCATGTTTTCTTTCCCTTCAGAAACAGCTTCATAGGCATTGCCCCACTGTGCTGGATGATTGCTGTGGGGAGCCGGAGGCTGGTCAGATATTTCTTCTCCTTGTAAGCACTGTGTTTCCTTGGCCCTGATGCCTGGACAAAGTTTATCTTCAAAGTCCACATCTTAACAAGGACATGTCTTGGTGTTGAGAATTCCATATCAAAATTTCTTGGAATATAGCATGTTATTTCCAGCCACAGATTAGATTTCTTCTGTAGTTCAGGGAACTCTCTTGCACAGTACGAAATCCACCCTCCACCCACTTGTTGGGTTTTGATATCCCGGTAACACCTGTTCTTCATCCTGGACCCATCACTGTCTTCCACATAAACTAGCTTTTCCCAAAGGATTTTCACTTGTATTCACTGGGATTATCGCCAATCTTTCTTCTCTGGTGGTCATCCCATTTAGCAGCATCCATTCTGTTCCATATGGTTTATAATTGATTCTCTAGCTCTGAAATCAGGTTGCTTTGGATCTGTTTGTTTATCTAGGCCTGGGTTCTTGCTTTTCATCTTATTCTGTTGTTTACCATTTTATCTTTGAGTCTTCTTTCAATAAATGCATGTCCTTATCAAGTCATTCTGTAGCTTGAGGACATGGAGGAATTTCCTTGCGTCCCTTATGTTTTCTTCTAAGTTGGCATCACAGGTGGGGTGCCCTAGACCAGCACCTATGGAAGAGAAGGGCCGCAGGGAGGATTGGGCAGAGCTGTGATGTGGTCACAGCGCCCCAGCCAAACCTCTAGGGAGCCCTGGAACCAGGAGGACTGTTCTGAGTTGTTCCAATGGCACCAAGGTGCGGGACCTTGAGACCCTCCTGTTGATCAGTCTGGGAAGGGGGACATGACCTTGGGTGAGAGGGTTCTTTTAGCTGAGCAGGGGCTGATAGCTGAGGGCTAACAACAGCAACACTTCTGGCCTCTGGGAATTCCAGTCCCTTCCTGAGGGGACGTCTAGACAGTTCACGACCGTAGGGTGTTCTCTAGGTCAGGCTATTTGTTCATTTATTTCTGAAGTGGGTCTGAGTAGTTTCTGTGCCATTTCCTTTTATCTCGGTCCTGCTTAGTCACTTTTCGCCAGACTTTCTGTTTGAACAGAGAAAGGGGGAGGGGGACTTTCATTTACTCCTTGGCCTCTTTCCCAATAAATTTGAGCCCAGCCTCCCCCCACCCACATTTAGTGTAAGGTCTAGGTACTTTGTGTTCCGTCCACTTTCTGAAGTTCAAGGTTATTTGGAATACCCTTCTTTCACTCTCTCTTTTGAAGGACTGCTATCTACCCTATGTGGGCTTCATTCCATCTGGTTGGGGTTGGCAGTGATGTATCGCATGGCACACCCCCTACCCCAGCATTAGATCATGTAGCTCCAGAACCTTCCCTTTGAGTCAGCCTCTAACTGATTTTCCTCTTCTCTTACCTTAGCTTTTTTCTCCCAGGATTTGGGACTCCCTTTCAGGATTAGGGAGAGGTGTCAGGAATGTGATGATTTTCCAGGACTGGGAGGTGGAGGGCTGAGTGAGGAGCTGAACCTTGCTGACCATCCTGTTCAGCTTCAGAATATCTGATTTTCCTTGATCGACACTTTTAGCTTTTGCTTTAAATCGTGCCCTGTCCTTGTTTCAGTGATGTTGATGTACACTGTGGGCCGGTATTTCTGAATTCATTTTTTTTGCCAATTGTTAAATATTGGAGAGCAAAATTTTGAGGGAACATTTCAATCTGCCATCTTAATCCAGATCTCAATTGAATCTGTATATATTTTTTTTAAACAATGTCAGAAATGAAACGGTAAGTAATGACACCCCTTGCAAAAGAGAAATATGTGGCACACTTCTTTTTTTTCCCTCCACACTTCCCAAACCCCTCTTTTGGTGGATATCATATCATCTAAGGTTGATATTTATATTTTTCATCTTTTGTTTTGAGAATTATTTTTAACATTTACATTAAATTGTACGACCATTTTAAGAGTAATGTAACCTCAACTCTATTTTATTGGCTTAAGCAGTAATTTACCATTTCTGTGCTATTACATCATCCATTTTCTTGTATTTAGATTCCCTTCTCAGTTGGTGGGAATATTTCTATAAGTAATTTTTCTGGAAAGATACATGAATGGAAAACTGGATCCGTGCATGTCTGAGAATGTTTCTGTTTATATCACATGATCAACAGCTTGAATGAGTGAAGAATCCCTGTTACAACCTTTTCCCTCTTATAACCTCAGATACTACTCTGCGACTTCTGTCATTAAATGTCATAATTTACTTCAAGGGCCACTGGACTCTTTGTCTTTGCTCTCTAGAAAATGACCAGATGGGGCTCTTCATTTATTTGGCCTCATTCCCTTTGAGCTCTTGTAATTGGACAACACAAGTCTTTCTGCAACTGGGAAATGTTTTCTCCTATTATTTCTATATGAATTGCCTCTCCTGCTAGAATTGCTATTATGTGAATTTATTTCTTATAATCTCTGGACTGCAGTTTATTACCTCTACTGTGTGGTTAAATTCAACACAATCTTTTCTATCTCCAGTAACTTTCTACTTGACTCGTATGATTCATTTCCATAACTGAGGACTTCTGTGACATGGATGCAATGTCATGTTGATTTTCACTGATGGTTTACGTTTTCTCCTGTTTCTTACCGTCCCCCTACGTTTCGTGGGGATCGTTCTGCAGCTCAGTCAGATTCGTCTGAGTATCTGTGTTAGTTAATTTGTCCCGTGATTGTTTTCTCTTCCTTCCTTCTCATCAAGGAAAGCCTCTATGCGACGAGCTGGAGGTGGGTTCTGGCAGATACTGAAGTCCCTCATCACAGTTTTCAGTTGCACCTTCAAAGCAGAAAGGAAAAGTTGAAAGTTATCATAGTTTTACTTTTGCAGATCCTGGGTCTTACCCAATGGGCAGGAAGACTGCCCAGGAGCTGGCATTTCTCCCTTCAGCCCTTTTCAATTGCCCTGGGATCCTGTCTCAGGGGACTTTATACTCAGAGGCCCTTTTGACAGCTTCAGCAGCCCTCCAGGAAGCTAGGAGTATCGGGGCCAGTCTCCTAGTCCCTCTTCCTCTCCAGAAGGCTTTTCCTCAGCAAGCAGCTCCCGTTGTAGGCAGCCCATCCTGGAAGTCAGTCACACCCACACTCTGTTGTGCAGAAATGCTGTTCAGTTTCAAGCGCTGGAGTGCTGCCCTTCTCTGGTTTCCAACTCTGGACTAGACACCACCGTCCACCCCCATTAGTTTATTCTTTGGGAATTTCCACTGGAAGTTGGAAATGTAGGTACTGTCATACCTCAAGGTTCTGATTTTCCCTGCCACACCAGAAATCCGCACCGTGAGGCCCATTCTGGAATTCAGGTTGATGCATTTGGGAAAACGGCCCATTAACCAGCGTAGTAGCTATGCTTCGGTCTACACCTTGATTCCCAAACTAGCTGGTTTATTTATGTATCCTAAGGGTACATGGGAGCAGTCGTAGTCAGCTCCTGGCAACAGCTTCTTCTCTTTCTTCTCTCTAGAGAGCCAGGAGGGCTGTGCTGCCCCAAGAAGAGGAAGGATCCGGGGCTGGGCAGCTAGTAGATAAGTTCAACAAGAAAGAAGGTAATGACCACTCGCCTTTGCATTCCCTTCTGCCCTATTCCAGAAGGACCCAGGGCTGGCTCACCCAGGCTGCCCTCACGGACATGCAGTCTCTTTCCCATTTCTCTGCTACAGTCAAGGACTGGGTCTAGAACAGGCAAATGAAGCATTTTGCCCTGTGCAGGGGTCCTGGAGGGAGAGAAGGGAAGGCATGGTCCCTAAGCTTAGGAACTCTCAGCTCCGTGATGAAAAGCCAGTCCTTGCCCTGTCTGCCTCACTGTGTGGCCTCCTAGCCTTGATCTCATCTGCACAATGGGGTAAGAGCCTGCTGAGCTGACCCTCCGGGCTCTTGAGGGAACAGGTGGGGGAAAGGACATGAGGATGCTTTGCGAAGTTGACAACACTTACGAACAACTCACTCAGCAAACACTGAACTTGCTACCCCCACCCCCCACCCCTGTGCTCAGCAACTGGGTCATGAAGACAAACCACCTATGTCTTTTGAAAACTTCTGGTCTAGTAGGGGAGGCAGTCAGGGAAGAAAGTGATGGAGCCAAAACGGAGGGTCAGCTAACGAGCTGGGGGAACTCAGAGCATGGAGAGGTTTGTAATCAAGGAAGACTTTGGGGATGAAGAGGAATTCCTGCTATGTCCAGGTAGCCACATAGGGTTGTATGAAGGGATGCATTTCAGGGGCAGGACCAGTGAGGGCAAAGGCAGGGGGATGGCACCTCAGTGAAGAGGCCAGGTTGATTGGCATGGGAGCTGGTGAATGTGTCTACTACTATTACTACAGTCTTTGGGCAGACAAGATCAACATAGAGGACCGTGGGTCTGTGGGTTGCTGGTAACTCCCCATTATGGAGTGGAACAAGCATTGATGTTGGAGTCCAACAGACATGGTTTTGAATCTCAACTCTGCGTGACCCTGGGCAAGTCACTTTAACCTCCCAGAGAGTCAAGTTCCTCATCTACAAAAGGAGCTGATAATCCTTCCTCAGAGATGAAAACCGAATGAGATGATGCACGGTGGGTGACAGGGACATAAGAGCTGCTGTTGTGTTCCTCCCCAGACTCCTGTCAGCTGGGCTTCGCAGAAGGCCCCTGCCTGGGGATGGTCAAGAGGTATTTCTACAACGGCTCGTCCATGGCCTGTGAGACGTTCCAATATGGTGGCTGCCTGGGCAACGGCAACAACTTTGTCTCAGAGAAGGAGTGTCTGCAGACCTGTCGAACTGTGGGTGAGCCCGGGCCCTTGTTCTCCGTGCACACACTTCACAATGCTGCTCTCCCAACAAGCCACTGGCCAACTGAACGGCTAGCTAGGAGAGGATGTTCCTGTGGTGGGTGGATTTCCAGGGCATGTCTTCTGAAGTCCTAGAAACTGCACATTGGCGCACGGGTGACCCTAGGCAAGTTGTTCTACTCATGGGCCCGTCTTGCCTAGTCTAGAAGACAAGGACAAGGCGGTCTAGACGAGCAGGATGCCCTAGGTCACGCCCTTTGCCTCAGGTCAGAGTCGTAAGGATTACTAATGCTGTGAGCCTCCCTTCCACTCCACAGCGGCCTGCAACCTCCCCATCATCCCCGGTCCCTGCAAAGGCTTCATCCAGCTCTGGGCATTTGATGCTGTGCACGGCAAGTGTGTCAGCTTCACGTATGGGGGCTGCCAAGGCAATGGCAACAAGTTCTACTCGGAGAAGGAGTGCAAGGAGTACTGTGGCGTGCCCGGTGATGGTAGGAGGCCCTGCGGGGGCCAGGCTGGGCCCTGGGGCTGCCGAGGTCCAGGTGGGAGAGTGCTGGTAGGAGGTGGAGGTCTGGAGAACTGAGTTCTGGACTGACTCTGTGCCAGGTGACCAGCCCGTCCACTTTCCCATCTGTAAAATGGACCCAAACCCTAGGCCTTAGGCAGAGGGCATGCAGGGCCGGTCAAGGAGCTTGCAGAGCTGGGCTGTCATCTTGGCCTGCCCCATTCGGGCCAGTCAGGTGCCAAGTTGAGCCCGTTTTCTCTGCTGTAAAATGGGACAACGTACTGACTCCCCAGGCTTCAAGGTGCCCAGCACGGTCGCAACTCAGCTACAGGCAGCTGTCACTGACGAGGCGGGTGCGCCGGTGACATCAGGAGTAGCACTTCTGAGAGCAGCAGTCACATAAGATTTCTGTGCCTCACCTCCCCACTGGGAAATGGCACCGAAAAGTAAAGCAGAGGAGGCAAGAGAATCAGATCGCTCTGTGGAAGGCACTTCGGCCTTCTCAGGTCACCGGAAGCAGACGTGTCCAGCCTCCATGTAGCCCAAGCTGCCTTACTTCCTCCAAGAGGCACCCCCTCCCTGACGGTCCCGTCCGATGGGCCCTCGGGGGGCCCCACACCTGCTGCCTGAGCTTCTCTCTGCCCACAGGGGACGAGGAGCTGCTGCGCTTCTCCAACTGACCAGTCCAAGGCCGGAGGTCCACAGGCCAGAGGGCGGCGGGGGAGCCGCGGGCCATTGTCCCCGGGCTCCACACTGGCTTCCAATAAAACCCAGAGTTGTAGACTCCTGACGTTCCATGTCCTGGCTGCTCATTGTCATCCGCAGTACAAGGTGGGGAGGGGGAAATGCAAAGCTGGGGTGGGGGCACGGATAACCCAGCTGTCTCCAGGAGGGGAACATGTTATGTGTTGGAAATGTGACAGAACTATCTTCCACCCGTGACACTGACTATGCGAATTATGAAACGTTAACTCACAGTTCAATTTAGTCCACCATAGCATAAAATAGGATTGTTTTGTTCTCAAAAAAGCTAGAAAAGAGGAAAAAACTCTGGGTACTTGTTTCTGGGAGGGGCTCAAGGGTCCTTGGCAACCCAGAGTCAGAGTCATTGTGCCCTCGTATGCCCAGGTAGCTCAGTGCCTGAAATAGTTCCCGTCCTTCGCCACACGGAACCCCCTCCAACCTTGTACTTCGGCCGCAGCCACGTCCCCGGCACTGGCTGTCAGGAGCAGAAGAGCTTCAAGTTAGTTCTCCACCAGGCCCTCCCGGTCCCGTCTCCTGGGATCTTCACTCTGGCGCTTTGCCCCAGAAGCAGAATGTTCACTGACCTTCCCGTTGTGTCCACAACCAGCAGGGCCCTTAACCAGACCCAGCTGCTCCTCCCTTGAGAACAGGTAGGCCAGCCAGGGTGGCTCCAGGCACCACGCAGGCCCAAGAACAGACTCTGGGAGCTCCGGTTTAGAAACATTGGATATACAAACCCCGATTTATAAATACCTCTTGCTAGCTCCATCCACCCCGAGTCCTGCTGGATGCGGCTGCTGCTGAGGGAGTGAAGTCCCAGCTGTGTGTGACCTGGATGTTGTGAGCTGACCTGGCAGCCGAAACCCAGGCAGGGCTGGAGGCGAATTCAGTCAAGGGTCGTCCTTGTGCCCTTAGCTCATTTGCATAAAAGACCCACCAAGAAGGAGGAACGGCTGGAGTTTCATAGGCCGTATTGTAGATAAACCCAGGGGCAAGGATTTGGGTGTAGGAAGCTTTGCAGCCCTCTTGAGCTGGGGGCTTCCAGGTTCCAACAGAGGACTGTCCTGAGGGACAGTGGGGTCATGGCCACAGCTCTCTGGGCAGAAGTGATGGGGCCAGGGTTGTGGGCTCAGGGAGCTGTGACAGACAGGTCGTCCAGCCGGGAAAGGACAAATGCCATCCCACCGCGTGTCCCTCCCTTGCTGCCCTCCTCCGCGCGTGCATCGCACCTAGGGCAGTCTGAAGGTTCCACTCTGAAGAGGGGTATTTTGAAGGGACCCGAAGAACAAATGCTTAAACCAGGAGGTGCGAGCCACAGGTATGTGGGCCAGCTAGATGAGGTGTGTGGCTTATAAGGTGTTTTTTACAGTTCTGAACACACCGTTTTAAAAACTGAGCTTCTGTAGAAAAATCGCGGCTTCTCAATTCTCTAGAAAACGGAGGGCCTGCGTCCGTCCTGAGGGGCGGGAGCTGAGCTGAGCCACCCCGTCCACAGGGCCTACCCACCCTGTGGTTTACCAGCCCTGCCAGGCCGGGAGGCATTTTGTCTCTGTGACCCTTCCTGAAGCCTTCACGACAAATTCCATTGGCTCCTCCTGACTCCATCCCTCAGGGGTAGCATGGGGTACACCTGTCACCTAAGTCCTCCATGACCACCTGCCAATCATGCTGACCAAAGCGGCTACCCTGAAGGCTTCCTTGATCCCTAAAGTCACTCATTTCCATTACAAAACAGATGTGGCTGCTTAATAAGGAAACCTACCCTTTTTCAAATGTCAAAGTCCAGAGGCTGACCCTTGAGCTGCATGAAGGCTCTGGGGCCCGGCACTGGCCTTGTGCTGCTCTGAAGGGTGGCGGGGGTGGAGGGATTCTTTCAGCGAGCGTGGCTCCTGCCTTGTGTGTTAACAACGCAAAGGAACTCCTCGACTAAACTTCAACCACTCGCTCAGGAATGTCCACACGGTACACTCAAGAGCGGGCTATCCCACAGAAGGATGGGGACCCCCTCTGGGAGGATGGCCCAGCTTGCAGCCTAGAAGTGCCCTTACAGGGGTGTTTCGATGGAATTTGTTCAGCGGGTCCCAGGAGAGCATCATGTATCTGGTTGAGGACAGGGATACGGCAAGGTGCTGGGGTGTCTGGCACCCCCTTACCTGGGTAACAAGATGGGTGTCCTGGCAACGTCAGGCCCTCCTCGCCCACTCAGGCTCAGCTTGTCTTCTGGGGGCACCTCTCTGACTTGCCTTCAGTTGGATTCTATTCAAGCAGAGCTCTGAAGTGCTGGGTCTGCAGTGTGAGGCTCTGGGCGAGGCCTGCACGGGGCAAGTCCACCCAGGGTGCTCCCTGCCGTTCACCATGGAGGGCACATGCTGATGTCATCAGGAATGTGGCAAAGCCACTCTTCCCCAGAAAATAAACGATACAACACAGAACACCACCCGTATCACTTGGGAGGAGGGCAAAGCCACAGGGTACAAGGTCACAAGCAGCACGTGAGGGACCCCTGCAGAAGGCAAACTTGGAAGTGTCCCTTAGGCATTGGGTCTGTAGCATTCCGGTTGAATGCACTCTCTTCCATGATGATGCTCCATAAGCCAGGCCCTCAGGGCCCGCGTCTCTTCTTGGCCGTGTCCCTCCCTTGCTTATCAAACACTGGCTGAGCCAGGTCAGGTGATGGAGGTGAGCCAGGAGCTCAGATAAGGAGCTGACAACCTCACCCTCAGCACCCCCCCTTGGGGTGGCCTCCAGCTGACACCCCAGGGGCCCTGCCCCTGGTCCATCTCTACTCACCTGTACACGCGCCTAACAGGATGACACGGCCCAACCCCAAACCCAAGAGATAACACCACACACTGCCATCTTCCTAAAGGTCGTTTTATTGTAAAACCATAAATACAACACTGACATGAAATCATTTAAGCAACTGATCCTCTAACCATTAAAAGGATGTCTTTTTGCCTTGGCATCAACCAACTGGGAAATAATGTTGCAAGAATTCACGAGGCTGAGGGGTTCTGAATTCCGGGCTGGGGCTTTTGGCGATTTAAAGGACCGAGTGGAACCTTCCTCTTCTCCCTGGGAATGTCCCACATTCAGACAAGAACAGACAGGTAAAAACAGCAACATTTAAACAGCTCAGTTTGAAATTTTATTACTTTGTAAAAATCTTTTCCCTTCTCTGTTCCTTTCCTCCACTTAACATCAGCAGAAGTTTTAAACATCACGAAACTGATTGAGCTATATCTGGAGAAACTGGGTACCAAAACAAAGTGAAACAAAAAAACAAACCCCAAAGGACAAACAGAAAACCCTTCAATAAACCCTCAAGTTTGGTCTCGGGGGCTTACATATTTCACAAGAACCGTCAACTCAAACCCCATGCAATGTTGACTCCTCGCAGAGTTGTTGGACCCACAAGTTCTTGGATCCACACCGACACAGGAGACTGCAAACAACGTCGTTTGTGAATTAACACAGCAAGGGTGACACTAGGTAACTTTTAAATACAGTACATGGTACACAGGGTCCCAGGATGGCCCTGCATAAACCCCTCATGGAGACTGGAGCCAAGCACTGGCTGTTTATAAAAATATTGTGTTGCTACAAAAGTATAAATTAATGCTACCGGTATTAAGAAATATTAAACACATAAAACTTATAAGGATTAAGAAAAATATTCATTAATACCTGTAGAAAACTCTGGCCTAAAAAAGATATTTTTTTGTGTTTGCTTTTTTTTTGTAAATTTTTTTTTTCTTTTTGTATTTTTTAAAGATGACTTGAGTTTCTTGCACTCGGAGAGAGAGACACAGTCAGATGTGCCTATGGTATTGCCTAGAACGTCTTTACTACTGAGAGGGGACGGGGGGAGGGGTGCGCACACGTGGTTACTGAGTGGGCTGTGGGAGGGAGGGGCACCAAGGCTTTCTCAAGATTTACCTGATGTGAAAGAATCACCGATGTGAAGTGGTGGGGAAAAGAAAAAGGTGGGATCAAACGAGAACTGAAAATAATTTATCCTTTTGAAAAAATATCTCTGCTTCAGGTGGTTGTACAAAACGATTTCCTGATGCTTGGGTTCTGAATGGCCTGAGCTAGCCCGGTGTGTCTGAGAGCCTCTAGCCCCGTAGGCCTCTGTCTCCTGGCTGGTGAGTGCCAGCCCCATGCCAGTCCATGAGCTTGGTCACTGCTTGGTCCCAGGGTGGCTGGGAGGGAGGGTCCCAGGCAGGGGACTGGCTGGCACCTGGATAATGGGAGGATCTCCTCCTTCCAGCTGGTCTCAGACCCAAGGTCTCTGCCAACCTGGACTTCAGGAGGCCCCACAGGGATCCCAGGGCCCTGAGGTTGCAGTCAAGGCTGGGCTGTGCCCCTAGGAGGAACTTTGGTTTGAAGAGTCAGGGTGCCCGGTGGGACACATGGATGGGGAGAACCCTCATGGGTTCTGATGCTGACGCCCAACTGCAAACCTAGCAGATCGGTCCCTGTACGGTTGAATCTTTAAAGCGATTCCCATGGTGGTGGTGAGAGGGGTGGGGCATGAATATACAAACAGCTGACCTAAGGATCTTCACCCTCATCCAAGTGGGAGCAGGTAGCGTTTTGTACAGAAGCCACAGGGCCCCTTCAAGGAAAGGCGGGCCTCTACTGACAACAATCCTCAAACCCAAATGAGAGACCAAGAAAAACAACAAAACCCTCCAGAAAACCCTGAACAGGGGAACCTGGAAGGGACACATAAGGGGGAACAACACTGCATCATTGGTTCACCATAACTGGCCTAGCAAATGTTAGCCACAGTGAAGAGAGGGGCAGGCCTGGCCCAGCTCTCCCGCCGGCCCGAGTGGACACAGGAGGCTGGCATGGGGTTGGCAGGGCTGAGACAGGCTCCACCCCCCTCCCCCCCACACACAGTCTCCAGGGGCAGCCTGAGCTTTACTTAGCTTCTTGGTTCTAAAGCAGCAGCAGCAGCCTTTCTAGGTGGGAGCCCTTCCTTAGGTACATCCCAGGGACACAGGCAGTGCCCTGTCCCCAAGGCGAGGTCACAGCTATGAACTCGTTCCACCGCAGTGGGGCAGGAGGCTGCCCACCATGCCCTGTGCACCCTCTTCCTACGTCTGCAAGCACAAACATCGTGATGAAAATATCCAGGTACTGTCCCCGTCTGCATCCACACTCCGTCACTCCAGAGAGTGCGTGCTGCCTCCTTGACATCTCTCCAGGTGCCCATGCTTCAAGGAGTCTAGGCTGAGTTCAGGTGGAAGCAGGTGGCCTCCTGCAAGCCCAGGGGACTCCGAAACAGTTCAGCTTTGCAGTGGAAAACGCGCCTCATGGAGTTTCTGTGATGTTTCCTGAGAGGAGCAAACTGAAGGACAGATGTGCCAGCTCATGGACATGGTATAGAAAGACAACAGTCCTTCCCTGGAACCCTGGAGACCCCTAACTTCTCTAGAACATCGTACCCTTTCCCCATCCACAAGCCAAGCTCTGGAGGCCAAACATGGTCACCGGGCTGGCTGGATGTGGCCCCTCTGTCCATTCTGTTGCCTGGTTTCTAACTACCGTCAGGAGGAAGGCCAGATGGGGTGACCCGGGCAGAGAGCAGAAAAAGATGTTGGGACAAGAGCATCCCCGCATGATGACTGGGATGGCACTGCTGCTCTTGGTGGAGCCGAGACCCCTGGGTGATTCCAAATCCGAGAGGTCACCCACGAGGCGCAGTTCTTGGCTTGAGCTTTGGTGGTGAAGCCAACTGACCTCAGACGAGGGAACATCCCCGGAAGAGCCTTGTCTGGGGTCTGCATGTATCAAAGCAAAGACCAGCTGTGCCCTGGGAATGACATGGCTTCAGACGAGTTGTGTCCAAGTCAGCCGGCCACCACCTTGTGCTGCCGACACAACAGAAATGGTTCCTTGTTTGCCAGGTCTCAGGGGCCTGTGGTGGACAGCTTTACAGCAGTCACAGAAGTGGGAAGGAGACAAAATGCTTCCGAAGGTCAACGCCACATCGGGGACCTGGAGCTGACCTGGAAGAGCCCACCTCCATCCTTTGGCTGAAGTAGAATTTGAACAAGGTGGATATTGCTGGCAATCGGGGCCAGTGGCTGCACCTGTGAGAGCTTTGGGATTGAGTTGTTCACTGCAGCAGGAACCACACTATGGCAGTTACCTGCGTGAGAGCAGATAGGGGCACCTTGGTAGTCTTTCCTGATGACACCAGTTTCCGGGGAGCCAGAGGTTGCAAGAGAGAAGTGACCATCTACCACCCTGTCACTGCATCTGGATGAGGCGACCCCAGGAGACAGCTTTCAGATCACCCGGTGGCATTCACATCAGGCCTGCAGAGCAAGCCAAGCCCTAAGGACTGCACTGAGGTAAAAAGAACAGAGCCGGAGGTGACACAGGTGACTAGATACCTAGCGTTTAGTAAGACTTCCTGGAGTTGTCATTCTGGAGGGCAGACATCCCGTGCTCCACAGAGAAGAATGCCGGGTGTTCTACGTGCACAATTGGGCGTGGTCGCTGATGGTTTTGCAAGAAAGCGAAATGCCTATTTCCTCACAACTGGCCCAATAACGGGGTGACATCAGCACAGCACTGCTCCCACCGACCACATGAAATGGAGAACTACGACCCTCCTCATGTAGTTAAAGTGCCAGTTTGTCGACCCTTCCCTGGCAGCAAAGTAAAGCCCGAGGGATCCTTAGCTGTAGGCATTTGTCACTCATCGACAACCCTGCAGCCACCTTCTGGAATGCCCTGAAAGGTCCGATGCTCCTATACTCTCTAGGAAGTGACATTAGATGACTGTCCAGTGTGGAGGCTCTTCCAATGGCGTGACCCCTGTTGGAAATGATGAGGAAGAAACACCTAGAACTGGCACGGTGGTTCCTGAGGCCATGGTTCACTGTAGAGGCCGTAGAAATGGCCCGCTGACGCGTTTCAGTATGTCGAAGACTCGGAGGGTTAGTTCTCATGAGGCAACATGAACAGGCGTGGCCCCCTGGGACAGTGTCTTTAAACCCACTTCACGTCCCCATCGGCCACAGACCCGAGGGAGAGGGCTGTTGTACAGTGCTTTTTGTCGTCGAGGTATCTCGCAGTTGAGTAACGCTTTATTACTACTAGTAGGGGATGGGGTGGACTCAGTCAGCCCCAACATGGTAGAATGTGCCTCTGTGAATGGCCCCCACCATGGTGGTCTTTCCCCGCCTGAAGCCCTTGGTGTAACCACCTCTATCCCATAGCCATGGGAACCGGAGGACGTGGGAGCACTTTAGTCATGGAGAGGTGGTGCATGCTGATCCTCACGGAACCACCTCTCGTGAGGGGAAAGGGGCCACCCACCCCTCATGTGGACTGAGTGTGCAGAATCTAATTGTTCACGGGGAGAAAAGCCTAAACATTTTTCACAGCATTGCGTTGAATGTGGCCTAATGCCATTCCAACCCTCAAGACATCAATCGTTTGGCCCACAAGGCACCATGCGCAACTGTTGTCCTGGAAGGGGGTCTGAGGCTCACATAGGGACTCCAGGGCTGCGGGCAACGGAACCAACAGAACCCCTGGAGTCCTGGGGAGGGGGAAGAGGAGGAGGAGGCCGTGGGTCTGAGGTGTGATGGACGTGAACATGGATCAACTCAGGAGTCCCTGTTGAGCTGGAAGTGTCAGTGATGTGAGTAGTGTAATGCACTCTGGGTATAGAAATCAGACATTTGCGGTAACAGACACAGCGAGCCAGGAGGGCGGGTCTTCCACTTACATTCAGGAGAACTTCTAAGCCACATGCTTCCCTATGGCTTCCACCAAACCCCACATCTGTGAAACCTGTGACTCCAGCCCCATTCCTGGTCTCCAAACAACACAGTCAAGTTCATAGTCTTGGCTGTTCAAATACACAGAAACTGGACTGTACAGAGAAGGCTAAGAAAAACCTTAGAATAGTGAATATATCACTGAGATGAGCTAGTTTACAGTGTGACTTGAGGAACAAAAAGGGAAGGAAAAAAAAAGCCTCCAAAACATAAGTTATAGACATTCAGTGCCTCCTAGCAGGGTCTAAATCAAACCAGGAAAAAACAAGACAAACCAAAAAAAAAAAAAGGTAAAAACTGCTATAATGGTAAGGGAAAAAATTAAGGAGTGGAGACAATATCTATACTTCTCTGAAAAATGTCTTTTTCTTTTCACTTATATTAAAAAGCCAAGTCAGCTTTCTATTCTTAAGTCTCCTTTCCTGATTGGGGAAGAGGTGTGTTTCTAAGGCGGCTGCCCTGTGTCACCTGAGGGTGTCACCAGGGCAGCAGCTCAATGCCCTGAAGGTGCAAGAACAAAGTCCAGTGCAGAAACTGTCCATCTGATGCAGTGTGGAGAAACCATGGAGGGCAGCAGGGAGGGGAGGGCGGGGCGGGATGCATGAGGGTCAAGAGGGCCGGGAGGAGGGGGCTGGAGGGAAAAGGCGGACCACGGGGTGAAGAGCAGAGAGCGTCAAGTCACTTCAGATCTCAGCTGCCTGAACACTGTACATCAGCGTTCTACCAATCTGCACACCTGAAAACGGAGTCTTTAAAGCCCCTTACCGAGAAAAGGAGGTGAAGCACCTCCCCTCTTTCCCACTCAGCTTTCCTGACACACCCAGTTTAATGCACACACGCCCATGAACAGGCGAGGGTACATGCACCAGGGTAGTATGTGTGTGCATGCATGTGCGAGGCTTCTGCGGCCACACAGGTGGGCGCGGAGCCCCACACGGCACCCATGGTACGTGTCACACGTCCGCACAGGTGCGGGTGTGCACACACATGCACACACAGACTGAAAAAAAGCACTTAAGTTTCCAGGGGGCATTTAGAATGAGGTCCACAGTGTTTAGAACTTAAATTCCTTTTCTTTGTTTGCGACAGTGTTATGTTTTTTGTTTTTTTCCTACCATTGTCTTCTTGTCTTCTTTTTTTTTCTTTCCTCTTTATTCCGAAGTCCAGTCTTAAAGCATGTTGGATTTCAGAAACATGAGTTTGTTCATATCTTCCGGACTGAGCAGTCGCCTCCTTTTGATGAGAAGTGCCTGTTCACACATATTTACACATCCGCTCCGGGCCCCCACGGCCGGAACCGCGAGGAGCCAGAAGGCGAGCTTGGCGAGTTTCGTGTGCTTTTGGGTCACGCACGACCAGTACTGGAAGAGATCCGGGGTGGCCTGGAAGAGGGGTTCCTGCAGGTAATCATACACTTCGTTCTTCCCCAGCCGATCGTCCTCCTGAGCTGTGGGGTTCTCACCGGCGGCAGCGCGGGACTTCTTGGCCGCGGGCTCGAAGTCCGCCTCCTCGGTCCAGGACTCCTTGACCTCATTGATGAGCTCGCACACCTTGCCGATGATCTCCTCGTGCTGATAGGGCGGAACCGGCCGCAGCTTCTGCTGCGGGTCCAGGATCATGGCCACCTTATGCGCCGGGTGCACCTTGAAGTTCTCCTTGAGGGCCTCCAGGAAGAGGTGGCACAACTTGCTGACGGTGCCGGCGTCATTGGCCTTGGCCGTGAATAGCTTCTCCAGCCTGACGTAGGTGGGCAGCACCAGCTGCAGGGTGGGCTGGCTCTCGTTGCTCAGCTCGATGACCGCCTGCTTCACCGGTGTCAGGATGGCCGCCAGGTTGCTGAGCAGGTGCTTGTTGAGGCTCTGGATGAGGTTCATCTTCTTGGCGCGGCTGTAGAACTCGCAGATCTGCTCGTAGCGCTCGTGCACCAGCAGCAGCGAGTCTGTGACCGAGTTCCAGCAGGGCGGGGGCGCCGTCTCCTCCAAAGACCCGAAGGTCTCCTTGGCCAGGCCCGTGGAACCCGCCAGGTCCTCGCACACGTTGAGCAACTCAATGACCTCGTGCATGCTGCGGGCCTGCAGGGTCCGCTTGCTCAGCACGCTCTGTACCACCGAGTTCAAGGCACAGGCTGAGCAGCGGAGGCACATGCCGGCCTTGGAGAACGCGGAGGTGCTCACCCGGCAGTCCGTCACGTACACTGTCCTGATCTCTGACATCACAAACTCCGACAGCACGTTCTGCACCCAGTGGTGCACCAGGTCGCCGCTGTCGCGAAGGTCCGCGCCCTTCACGCCCAGCACGTAGCTCTTGATGTGATTGCCCTCGGCCTGGTAGGCCGTGAGGATGTAGCAGGAGTCAGGGCCAACGCTCTGTGAGTGACAGGTGACGCCGATGCCCAGACAGGCATTGCTGCCCAAGGCACACGTCACCTTCACCTTCACCTGGTTGTACATGCGCGGCAGGTGCTTCAGGGCCAGCGTGTTGAAGTTGCCCAGGATCTCGGTGACCGAGAAGGCCCCGTAGCGGGCACCGCTGTCCACCAGCGTCTGGGCCAGTTTCAAGAACTCCTTCCCGCTCACCACGCTCAGCGCGCCCAGGTCGGCACACATGACCCGCAACAGCCTCTCGGCGATGTTCTGCCGCTCCTTCTCCGGGATCATGCTGTTGGGCGCTAAACCAGTGCTCGTGGCTGGCAGGGGATATAAGGGGAGATGTCGTTAGTCCTGGTATTTGAGGCTCCATGGTCTGGCAGCAGCCAAATACCCTAAGCATCTAGAATCCAGAATTACAAACAGATTTCTTGTTGCACCCAGATCAGTGGTGCTGGTTGTCTTTAACATGACGGGAATAAAATACAGTGAGTGGCCTGTGTGGAACACGCTTGCTGCACACGGCACTCTCTTAGACTTCTGAAACCACTCATGTCTTCCTCCGTATAGGAAATGGTCTCTTGTAAAGGAATCTCTAATGAATAAAATACATGATGCCGCAACGTCAGGAAAGAGCAGCCAACAGAAATCGCAAGAGCAGGTTCTGGTTCGGATCCCGTCACTAATGTGTGCTCTCTGACTGCAAACAGATCATCTCTCCCTGGGCCGCCATCTGCCCATCCCGTTGAGGTCATAAGCCACACAAACGAGGGCTTAGGTGTGAAAGTGGAAACTGGGACGCGTGGCCTTCCGTCATCATGGGAGGCACAGGTGGTAGGGGGTGGGGGCAGAAGGGAACAACCGGAGCAGGGGCTGGAGGTGCGTGAGGCAGACCTCCACAAGTCCCCGGGCTCTGGAGAGACCTACTGTTGTTGGCACTGTTCCTCTGAGCTGGGGGTTTCCATTTCTCTTCCACGACAGCAGGTGGCGATCGGGACTGGTTGGAGGCGATGTTGTTCTCATTGTCCGCTGTGGGCACAAAGGGGACAGCGTGTTACCCTCAAGTGTGAGAGGCCCTATGGACTGACAAGACAAGAATGAAGAGAATGGCGGCTGAAGGCAAAACATAGCTCGGGGACTCAGGCCCAGGTCCAAGTCCTGGCTCCCCCTTTTACAACTACTTTGTTTGTGAAGCCTCGTTTTCATCATTAGGGAAAATGAAGATGATCACACCGACACGACATAACTGCTGGATGGACTAAGCAGAGCGAATTCAGGGGAAGAGCTGAGCACAGTGCCCAACGCAGAGTTAAGTGCTCAGGGGGTGGGAGTCACTGCTCCGAGTCTGGCCGGGAGGCCTGACACACCCACACAGCCGCCAAGTTCTAGCTCTGAAACAGAGGTGGGGGTGCCAGTTACACTTCAAGCAGCCAAAAGCATCTCACAATCTCATGGCGTCAAAGGATGCCATTCTGTCTTTTCAGTGCATTTACTAGATACTCATTTTATGAAGCTTGCATTACCCTGATCCCAAACTAAAGGAAAACATTACCAACCAATGTCCCTGATATATGTACATGCCAAAATCCTCAACGAAATATTAGCAAGCTAAATACAGGACAAAGACTAATGCATCGTGAACTCAATGCAATTTACCACAGAAATGCAAGCGAGGACTAATTACTGAAAACCAAGCAGCGTAATCCCTACACCAAGTGTAAGAAATGAGAACTATTCTCCATAGACACAAACGCACATTACAATATGACAAATGCAATGCCCACTCATGACATAGGCTCTCAGCAAACTAAGAGCAGAAGGAAACTTAAATTTACTGAGCTGACAGAAATAAAATGGATTATAAGAAAATACATTATGAACAATAATATTCCAACACATTAGATAACCTGAATGAAACAAGTTCTTAGAAACACATAAACTATCAAAACTAATTCAAGACACAGAAAATCTGAATAAACCTACAGAAAAAATTTGAATTAGTAGTCAATTATCTCTCTCCTTCTTTCTCTCTCACACACACACAAAACAAAAGTAAGAAAAGAAAAAAAGTCCAGATTCAGATAGCTTTATTGGTGAATTCTATATGTTAAAGAAACTCTTCACAAATTTTTCCCAAAAATATTTGAGGAGGGAACATTTAATGGTGAGTATTATAATATTTTAATACCGAAATCAAAGACATTACAAGACAATAAACTACAGCTCACCATCCCATATAAATATAGACATAAGCCTCTTTAGTAAAATACAGCAGACCAAATCCAGTTATATAGCTAAACGATTATACACCATAACCAAGTGCGATTAATTTCAGGAATAAAAGCTTGGTTCAATATATAAAATCAATGTAATATACCTAATTAACAGAATGGACAAAAACCACATGATCATCTCAAAAGATGCTGAAAAAGTATTTGACTAAACCCCACACATCTGTCATGATAAAAACACTCAACAAAGTAGAAATTGAAGGGAACTTTTTCAACCTGCTAAAGGGCATCTATGAAAAACCCACTGCTAATATCTCACTTAGTGATTAAGCATTGAAAGTTTTCCCCCTAAGATGAGGAACAAGAAAGAATATCTACATTCATCTTTTCCATTTGACATGTATTAGAGGTTCTAGCCAGGACAATTAGGCAAAATAAAAAAAGAAAAGAAAAAAATAAAATAGAATCTAGATTTCAGTGGAAGAGAAGCAAAATGATCTTTATTTATAGATGATATGATGTATATATAGAAAGTCCTATGCCACACACACACACACACATACACACACTACTAGATAAATGAGTTCAGCAAGGTTGCAGGAAACAAGATCAATATATATGGGGGGAAAAAATCAATTGTATTTTTCTACAATAGCAAATGTTTACATTCCAAAATTTAAATTAAAAAAATAATTCCATTCATAATAGCATCCAAAGAATACTTCAGAATAAATTTATGAAAGTGCAAGATTTGTACACTGAAAACCACCATTGCTGAAAGAACTCAAAGAAGACTTAATTAAATGAAAAGACATTCCATGTTCATGAATTGGAAGACTTAATATTGTTAAAATGGTAATACTCCCCCCACCAATAGATCTAGACTCAACACAATCCCTATCAAAAAGCCCTGCTAGCTTTTTTTAATAGAAATTGACCAGCTAATCCTAAAGTTCATGTGCAACTATAGGAGATATAGAATAGTCAAAACACTCTTGAAAAGGAACAATGTTGGAGGGCCCCCCTCCTGATTTCAAAACTACAAAACTGCAGTAATCAAGACAGTGTGGCACTGAAGGTACAAGGACAGACCTACGGATTGATGGAATAGAATTCAGAATCCAGAAACAACCTTCACACTTATGGTCAACTGATTTTTGACAAGGGTGCCAGGATAATTCAGTGGAGATAAGAAATGGTGCTAGGACAGCTGAATAGCCACAGGAAAAAGAATGACCTCACATCTCATATAAAAATGGACTCAAAATGGAAGCTAGGCATACGTGCAAAAGCTAAAACTATAAAAGTCTAAAAGAAAACATGAGTTAAGTCTTTGTGATCTTGGGTTAGGCAATGGTTTCTTAGATCTCACACCAAAAGTACAAGCAATGAAAAAAATGGAAACCAGCAGCCATTCTTGTTGGCTTTCTCCACTAGACAGGGCTTTGAAAGCCCTGGGTCTGAACTGGCTCACTCTGCTGTGGCTGTGGGTATAACCTTGAGTTAATCATTTTAACTCTCTGGGATTTGGTTTCCCTTCCTCCCTCCAAAATTCTGGGGCGGGGGAAGCTGCAGGGTGATTTCCTTATTCTCTGAGTTGAGTTTCTGCATGACTAGAAATAGAAATTATACAACCTAGCAGTAAATAACTGTCTACTATTGATTGGGTGATTAAAAATTTTTTTTCCATATCTCACAGATACTGCTATGGAATGGGTGAGGTACTTAGTAAATACTCTGTGAAAAGGCTTGATGTATAGCTTGAGCTGGAAATAAGGTTTACTCAGTGTGGCTATTGCTATGTACCATGCATATACACACACACACCTGCAAAGGGCAGGATATAAAGCTGGAATAAAGGCTGTCTCCCAGCAAGGGACTGGTGCAGAAAGGAGACAGCGGTTGCTTCTGGCAAGGGGGAGGAAAAATAGGCTCCTGATGCTGTTTGGCCTTATCTTAGAATGTGCCACAGCCCTGAATACTCCACCTGTCATCTCTAGAACCCTCACCCTGTGGAGTGCACTGATTAGCCCACTTTACAGATGAGAAGACTGAGGCCCAGAGAGGTGAAGGAGCTCAAAGGGTTTAGGGATCAGGTGTGGCCATTCTAAAATCCTAAAACTGTAACTGCCAACCTGCTTGCGGCCTGGGCAAGTCCCCATGCCTCTCCTGGCTGGTCCTCCTCAATGAACTTTAAAAGGGGTCTGAGAGGAATGACCTTGGAGGGCGCCTGGCCTCTGATAACCCTTCACCCCAGCTACCTGGCTGAACAGGGGGATAATTTCAAGAGCACAGGCTCCGGAGTTCACTGAGGGTTGGAATCCTGGTCTGACACTGGACTACATAGTCTTAGGCAAGTGAGTTAGCCATTTTGTGCCTCAATTGCCTTATCTGTAAAGTGGAACTAATACGGTCTCTGTTCTGAGGGTTAAGTGAGCTGATATGTGTAAAACTCTCATCATAAGTCGTGGCACTCAATCAGAGCTCAAATCATGCCAGGAGCTCTGCAACTCTGGGTCAGTGATTACATTCTCTGAGCCTTCTCATCTGCACCACAGAATCATACTGTCAGCCAGCCAACAGGCTTGTTTAGGAGATCCGATGAACAGAACCACACCTGACACATACTAATCGCTCGCTAAATGTTAGCTGTCCTTAGCATTATTCCTGCCAAAGCGTGCTCCTGAACTGTGACCAGAGGCAAGACAGTTTTGCTACAGCAAAGAAAGGAAGTTTATTAGTGAGAATTACCCACTGCCATTCAGCAGCCTCTTAATGAGATTGGTGTTACTCAAGGCTGATCCCCCTTATCAGCCGCCCCGTGAACTGCACAGATCATGACGCTTAATTTCTCTCTATGGACTCAATCCTTTAATCCCGACTCAGCCGGGCTGGGATTCTGCCTGGATTTGCACTGGATTGTCTCCTGCATTCTCTGCCAGCACTGGACCAGAACAAAGTAACCCAAAGCTCTTCGTGGAAACAAGTCGAAATGCTTGGGGAAGGTGGGGCCACCCCAAGGTCCAGGCTTGATTTGCATTTTGGGGACAGGGAAGGATAGGCACTCAGACTCCTCCCTAATGAGCCTCAGCTTCCCGAGGCTGTCAGAGGCATGAGGACCAGGAGTGAGGGGGCTGGGTTGTGACTGATTCCCTGTGCTCAGGCAGTATGGTCCCTGCCATAGCCTGCAGTCACTGTTCCGCATCAGGTCAAGTCTAAATGCGCTGGGCTGGTGTTAACGACTTTCCCTGGTGCCGGATGGTAGATGGCAAAGGCAAGTGGGAGGCGAGACATGGGTAAATGGAATCTTGGTGTGAGGAGGACCGTTAGAGATCAGAGGTCGGGGCTAGAAATGGAGTCTCTCAGAGAGGGGAAGAGAGGTTCCCGCCCAAGGTCACAGGGTATGCAGGCACACCAGAGCATCTGTCTTGTGTGTCCCGGCTGCCAATCCAATTCCATCCTGATTTTAACAAGTCCATTAGAAATAAATGACAGGCTTCCCCAAAGAGCATGTGAATTAGTGCCTACTACACAACACATACCCAATAAACACACGATGAATGAATGAATGAATGAATGAATGAATGAATGAATGAAGAGGTCACACTAACAGAACAGTGCCTAGCCTAACAGAGTCTAGTCCTATATGGCTCTGTGCTAGTCAGGCCAGACCTGGAAGATTATATGAAAGATTTGTAAACCTACGAGAGATACAAGCAACAATGATCATAACAGCGGAACTAGCAGCGGCTCCCATCACTGAACCACCGTATGTGTTGGGCACTTGTCTGATGTCAATTCCAACGAGATTCCTGTTTCCCTTTGCAGAGGACTGGGCTGTCCCTGGGTAGTGGTTCTGGGCAATTTTTCTGCCCCTGGAAAGTGAGCCTATATGACATGTGTCACTTGTCACCTAAAGAGGGAAAGAATGAAGTGGGCTTCTTTCCCCACCCACCAGTCAAACCGAGTGGGATTTGAAGACCCAGGGGGAGGATGGAGCCACACAAAGGCAGGACCCTGGGTCCCTGAATCACCCTGCAAAAGGACACCCAACCAGGCCACTTGCATTATTAGTCTGTGAGCTGACCGAGAAAGGATGATGCTAAACCTCAGAGAATTTTAGATGTATCTGTTACAGTGAATAGTGTCTCCCTAATTAAACCAGAAATAAGACCAGAAGTGGAGTCGCTACTGTGACAGAAACCTCAAATCCAAAGGATGTTTGAAGGCTGGATGGTCTAGAGTGAGGGAACTGATGCTCCAAGCTGGAAAGATGGCAAAATAGCAGATAAAAAGGTTACTTGGGCAGCAGATGATTACTAACGCACCACAGCAGTGGTTCTCAAAGTGTGTTCCCTGGCACACCCAAGGCCACCCCAGACCTCTAGAATCCGAAATTCAGGGTGGGGCCTAGAAGTCTGTCCTTTAACCAGCCCACCTGGTGACTGACACCTGCTTATATTGAAGGACAGCTGCTTTGTGGGACAGAGTGTCACAACGAAAAGGACTCTGCTCTGAGATGGGGCTCAGGCGGCCGGGGCTGATGCTGCCCCTCTGCCATCTCCTGCCTCTGCTCATACTCATCTCAAACCACACTCAGTGTGCACCTTGATGTCTCTTTCATGCTCAGCTCCTATTTGGCCTCTAGGCTCTGCACAGGAGACACAGCCTTCTAGAAGCCTTCTTCAGCTCCGAGCCCACTGTCTGTGCTCCCAATGAGGCTGCTGCCATCCTCCATTGTACGGAATCCCCGCCTTGGGTCATAAGTGATTGGCTGGAGCTCCCTGAGGCTAGGTCCCATGCCTTGTGACCATTTCCTGGGGGAGAATGGAGTTCCCAGGGCAGCTCAGGCTGGCTCTGCCATCTCTGCCCTTCGCAGGGTTGGAGGGAGGGGACAGAGCGGGGGCCACTGGGTCCTTTACCTGCGTGCGACTGCATGTGCTCCAACAGGTTGTTGTAGAACTGGAACTGGATCCCACAGGCGCCACAGGTGTAAGGTTCTGGGTGGAGAAGCGGAGCAGCTGCGTTAGGGACAGGATGAAATGGGACCCCTTTCCGCTGAGCTTTGGGCAGATTTGGAACTGGGAACCCAAACACACACTGGGGCTCTGGGCCCAGCCTATCTGTCCCCGTCACTAACTAGCGAGGGAGAGGCTAGGGGAAGGAAGAAGCAATGGCGAGAGGAAGACATGCAGAAAAAGAGACCATCTAACGCAGTCAGGCAGCTATTTATTGAGTGCTTACTGTGTGCCAGGCACCGTTCTGGGCACCAGGGCTGGGCTGGGGGAGGACAGCACTAATGGATCAGGAGCTCTCTTAGGCACAGACCGCGTCCTATGGATGCCACAGCCCATCTCTCTGCCTGTGGAAGCACAGCGACCTCACTGTTTGCTGAGTGAACACATGAATGAATGTATGAGTGAACCAAAAGCAAGGCGACAGACACAGGGTGTAAGAAAGGGAGGGGGAGAAGAAACAAGAGAACAGGGTAAGAAGTAGAGAGAGCCGTAGAAAAGCAAGAGGAAGCTGGATAAGATGCAGAGAGACGAGGGCGTACGTAGAAATGGGAGCAAGACGGCCCACGGACCTGTCTCTTCCATCTCCATGGTCCCAGCACTCAAGTCAGTGCCTGGCGTAGAGACGAGGAAGGAAGAAGACGGGGCGCAATGGAGAGTAAGGGGAGAAGACAGGAGGAGGAGAGTGGCTGCCATGGGGCTGGAAGAGGTGTCCTGAGGCTGCCTCGGTGAGCAGGCAAGAGCAGGTCTGTGTCCCTGCCGGGGCTGGGGGTGGGCTGAGGCAGGCTGCCCAAGGGTCAGGGCTCAGCCCCGTCCCCCATCCAAACCCCTCCACCCTCCTGGGGCTGGGTCCTCCTCCAGCCTCCACCAGCTGCCCGGTCTGTCTGGAAGGGCGGCCCAAAGTTAGTTGGGCTGGGAGGCCCCGAGAGTGCGAGGCAGCCGAGCTCGCTCCCTGCCCTGCCAGGCCCTCTCCAGCCTCCCGCGATGGGACGGTCACTTACTCTGTAGGAGAGGGAAAGTATTGGAAATCAGGGGACTTGCAGTTTCTGCAAAAGAGAAACAGTTTAGCTAAGTCTCTTCCCGTTCTGGTGCTCTGAGATGACTGTCAGTATTTCCATTCTAATATAAGTCGTGAGGAGACAATACTTCTGAGCCAGTGTCACAGTCCAGGGCTGGGGCTGGGGTGGGCAGGGCAAAATCAGCCAGCGCCATCCCTTTAGGACACGCTCAACTCTCAACAAGTGAGCCTACGAACTTAAAATGCCACACGTGGCTGCCTGCTATGGGACGGGCAGCTGCCTCTAGGTCCCGGCACTGGGCACCTAACCCCAGAGCAGCCGCAGTGAGGGCTCTGCTTGCTGGAACTTCTCCCATGCCTCCTGGAGTTGCCAGGTAAGCCTCCAATGCTGGTGGCTTCTAAGTAGTGGGGCCCAGATGGACCAGGCCACAGGTCCTGGCTCCACCCCTTACAAGCTGGGGATCTGGGGAAACAATGGAGCACTCCCACACCTCAGCTTCCTCATCTAAAACATGGAGATAACACTAACCTCCTTCCTGGCCGGGGCTGTGGTAAGGATGGAAACAGGTTAAGACACACAGCTCTGAACACAGGCCAGGCACATAGTAAGCGCTCAATAAACAGTGGCTGCACTTGACATCGATGTTCCCAGGTCTGAGTGAGCATCAGCTCAGGTGGAAGGCGAGGTAAGGGGCCCGGGGAAACCTGGATGCTGAGAGCAAAGGCTCCCAGAGACCTCTCCGTATTCCTGGGTGGGCCTTGGGCAAAACTCCACCACTTTCCGACCCAACTCTTGGAGAGGCTGCTGGATTACATTTTTGCAAAAGAGTGAGGTAGACAGATATGCTCTCTACCTATAGTCTAAGAGACCATGTCAACATTCTTGGGGCCTCCGCAGCATACCTCACCCCCTTGCTCAGGGCAATCACCAAAATCATTTGGGTTACATTAAAAACAACAACAACAACAACAACAACTCTACACACACACCAAAATACGTCACCATGTGAGTGCATGTGTTAGCTATGTAGGACACTCACTGAATGCTCATCAGCACAGGGACATGTGTGCTGTCTCCACTTTACAGCGGAGGAGAGATTCAGAGGTTAGTCTGAGTCACAGTTCATAGGTGGTAGAGCCGGGGTTCGAACCTCGGCTAGAGATAGAAGCTGGAGCTCAGATTACTATACAGAAGCCTCCATGTTCAAATCTGTGCTCCTGGCTATTTCATGAAGCCCCTGACTGACAGTCAAGCTGCATCCATCATCTGCCTACACCCAAGCAGTGCCCAGGATGTGCCAGGCATGAGCTGACACCTGATACGGTGAATGAAACTTTCACCCCGTAACAGCAAGTGGGTGCCTTACCTTAATACAACCAAAGTGTCAGAATTCTTTTCCCTTCCTGCCCTGGCTGTCCCTGTGCAAATAGCCTTGTTATGCCTTTCTCCGACAGAGGCCGATGACTACCCACGGCCCTGCAGGCTGACCTGGGTCTGTCAGGGGGTGGGGAGCAGGAGTGGGGAGAGCAGCCTTTGGCACTCTAGGCTCTGCCAGGGCCCTGTGGGAGGCAGCCACCAGGGGGCGCCAAAACACCACCGGGAACCTCACGCGAAGTGGCTGGTGGGGGCGTGAAGGGAACCTTGGCATGGTCCCTGGTTCTAAGTGGGGCCAGAATTCAGAGCCTCTCGCTATTAGGCCACAGTTCCCTCTACTGCACCCCCTTTGCTTCTCCTGAAAAGAAACTGGCTATGACGTTTACCCTAAAAACAGCGATGGCTCTTTTAGGCCCAGTACTCTGGAGCCATGTGAGTGCAGATTGCAGGCTATCGGGAAGGGGAAATCCCTCTCTCCATGGGAAAGAGACAAACAGGGGCCACAGTTCTCAGGAGGCTCCTGAGGCCCAGAGAGATAGATGTCCCTGGAAAAGGTCCCTGGTCTCCTAATCCCCTGCCCCTGGCCTCCTCCCAGCACCACCCTCCTGCACCGCGCAGACCCCGGCCCACAGAGCCCCTGCCACTACCACGAGGGGGAACGATGGGGCAGCAGCCACAGCACAGGACGGCTGGCACGGGGCACACTTACCGCTGGAGTTTTGGGAATTGCTATTCGTCTCTTCAAAGTGGTTTTGTGCTTTGCTTTCTACTCTCCGACTGAAAGCACTTTCTGCTGGGTGGGGCACGGGAGAGAGCAAGAGAAAATGACTGATCAGCACTAGGTCCAAAGCAGGGGCGTGTCAGAGGCCGCTCAGACCCTCCCAGGAAGGGTGCCGGCCCCTGAGCTGGGGACACCAGCATGGCTAGGGGATCCTGGATCCCACACCGAATTCCCCAGCGCCTCAGGCTCACCTGGGTTGCCTGATACCTGGTCAGGGCCCGAGACGCTCCCGACAGTGCCCAGGGTGGAAGACCAGGCTCGGGAGGATGTGGGTGGCCTGTCCACGCACACATTTAGTCCAGCAGAGCAAGCCCACGGCAAGTGGGCCCGGATCTCCCCATCTTCGGCCTCAGGGAGCCACATTTGCGATACTTGGGAATTTGGACCTGCCCCCCTCCACTGCCCTCTCTGCCAGCTGCCCCTGCCACAGGCCCCACAAAAGCACAGGGAGGATGACAGAACCGTCCCCCATGGCGGCCCTGGCAGAGGAGTCATTTGATTCCAGTTCACAAGCCAAGTGTTTGGTCCCTCGGTGGCAGGGAAGCACGCTGGGAGACAAGGTGTGATGGCAGTGCTGCAGCAGCCCCGCACCCCAGGAGGTCCATGACTGGGTGAGGTCTGCTCAGAGGTCCCCCAGAGGAAGGGATTGGCTCCTGAGTGACTTCTGGGGTGTCTCCATGTACAGGCAGCACTTTACTGAGTGGCTTGCACTCTCCTAGGTGCTGTCTGGAAACCCTGGAGGGCAGAGAGAGCTTCCCACAAGTGTCAACACACTGACCGTGGCAGTGTGTACCACCTGCAGAAGGTACTGACTGAGACGGAATGCCCAGGAAGGTAACCTGGCTTTCCCAAGTTGCTCTGGGCATGGCGGGGATGCTGGATGCTCCCGGAGAGACAGGCTTCTGGGAACAAGTCCATTTGGAATGAGCAGCTGACCCAGCCTCTTTCTTAAGGAGAATCAACTTGCACAAGGATGTCAAAGGCTCAGAGAAGTCTGAATGGCAAGGGGCCCATGAAGCTTTATGGAACCCAGCCTTCCCAAATGTATCTGGCCACCGAAGCCCATCTTTAAAATAGCAGATTCCTTAAGATTCCTCAAAAATAATTTCAGGAACCCACTTAGGGAAATGTCCCTTGTCACCCAGTCCACCTCACACTGGAAGGGCAAGTGCTCAGACTGAAGGGGTTGGGGTTCCGGGTAGTCACCAGGGTGATGAGAAAGAAAACTGGAGTGGCTCCTATAGGCCCTGCTCCATGCCCCATCCCCACATCCCAACAGCACCTCCTGACACAGCCTCCTATTCACAGAGGCTGTCGTCAAAATCACAAGGATAACCTCCCCTTAAAATGTGTCTTCGGAAAACCTGGGCTGAGAGCTATACCTCTGCCTCCTTCAAGATGCCATCTGTAACCTAGCAAAGCCCTTCAATTCTTTGTCTAGGTAGGAGAAGGGGAAGGGGGCTCTCATTTATTGAGCACCTACTATGTGCCAGGCACCTTATACCCATGGTCTCCCTTAATACTCCTGATAGCTCTGTGTGGTCCACATTGTCATTTCCATTTTACAGATATATATATACCGTATTTTCCGGCATATAAGACGACCGGGCGTATAAGACAACCCCCTAATTTTACAGTTAAAACATAGGTTTAGGCCTATATTCGCTGTATAAGACTACCCCCCACTTCCGAGGCTGTAGTCTTATACAGCAAATATAGGCCTAAACCTATGTTTTAACTGTAAAATTAGGGGGTCTATCTGTGGAGGGTTTTTATGCAGCCTAACCAACGTATTGGTAGAACATAGGACAACTGAGGTTATAATTAGTTTCCTATGACTCAGCTGATAATGCAAATTTTGATCAGCTGCCGCTGGCTACAGACCAGTCCTACACACAGGCCCGCACACCACACAAAAGAGCTGCATCTTCTGGCACAATGAAGGTAGTGACAATGTCCAGCTCTTACCTGAGGATTCCTACTCACAATCCGGTGCCTCTGCCCTGCCCACCTGGCAAACCCAGGTGTGACACACCCACCCTCGAGTCTTCCAAGTCACATCCTGGCAGCCAGAGGCAAGCCCCATAGCTTGCTGGATGCTTATTTGGGGACATCGAGGTCTCAGAGCTGCCACAGACCACACCCCTTGTAGGCAGGTCTCTGCAGAAACTACAGACGTAAAAACTCCCAGCCACAAGGCCGAGAGTAAAATGCAAGATCTGAAAGCCATGATCCCATTCTTTAGTTGAGCCAAAAACTACCACCCATGAGTCCATGACGAACAGTCTGCATCTAATTAATTTGTGACCATTGTTGTAAAAACACAACAGCTATTGGCTTTTCTCAACACAGTACCTGAAAAACCATGACATTCAAGGTTGATTCACTATTTATTCTCCTTTTGGAGACTGAAGCACAATAAGCACATCTTCAGACATTTTTAAGAACCACATCCTTGTGCAAAAGGAGCCTCCTGAACCCAAGAGTAAAGGCAAGCACAACTCGTCACCTGGCTATGTCCCTGGTCCACTCCACTGGGTCACTTAACTCAGTTCTCCAATTGATCGCTTGTGGACTTAATAGATGGCTGTGGGTCTCTTGAAAGCAACTGAAAGACCCACAGTCCCAGAGGGACATCATCTCTCATATCCAGGATTGAGGCCCAAGGCTCGTTCCATCCGGGTTTGAATCGGGATTCCTGATCACTGGTACTTAGCACATCGTGCGTCTTAGTTTTCCTGGGGGAAAATGCTGCCGTGAACCCAGCATGGCCTGCACCCTCTTCTGAACTCTGAGCTCCTTTCTGCAGGGACTCAGAAAACACTGGAGCTGGTATCCATCGATTTCCCACTGGGCTATGGCTCATGGAGCGGTTTCCCGGGCAGTACTAGGTAGAGAGAGGCCCAGAGAGCAGGCTCCAGGTCAACTGCTGAGCTTCAAGAGCGCTCTTCACAGAAACGAGATTTTAGATTAGGTTTTCTGAAAGATGGGGGAAAACAATCTCATGCCAAGAGGGTCCAGGCAGGTGGCGTAAATGAATGGACTGGGACAGATGTAAGACAGACAACAGTGTGATCACAATGAGCAATGACACTTGCCACACGGCCACTGTGTTGGGTAGGCAGGAGGGAGTGGTAGGGACTGTGGAAAACTGGAGAGCTCTGTGAAAGAAGGCAGCTGTGACGCAGCCCCAAGCCCATTGTTGCCCTGCAGGAAAGTGGGCCCGGAACGACCAGATCTGACGTTTCAATGCCAGCTGGAAATCCAGTGTTACATAAAATCTCCTCATGTTCAAATGTTGACACGTCATTAAAAACATTTTTTTAAACACCTTAGGCTGGGACTTGGAAAAAAAAAATATTTCCCTGTTTAAAAAAAAAAAGTTTTGCAAACCATCTTGTACAATCCTCTGATTTTGGGTAAGAGAAACCGAGACTCAGGTTAAGAGGGTCAGCCAGAGGCAGAGCTGGGACCCAGATGTGTCCCAGGGAACGATGGGGCCTCCACTCTCGCTCTTGCAAGGGAACAATGACCCCAGGCACAGCTGTGGCAGGTGGGTGAAGGGCGAGGAGTGGAAGCAGTGTGGGGTGACATGGGCCGTTGGTACCTGCGGTAGTCTTGCTTGCCGGAGATCCTGTGTTTGGAGTGCGGAACGTCTGGGTTTGGGTGGCCGGAGGGGTGCGGTGTAAGAGGGTGGTGCATCGGACCACGGAGGCCGAAGCTTTTTTTCCCGATGGGTTCGTCTGGGTCTTCGTGGCCACGAAGCGTGGAGATGGGGAGACCTCTGGATGTGAACACTCTGAGCCCGTGTCTGGATCGTCCGGTGGCTCCCACCCGGGGGCGGTACCTGAGAGGGTCACGCTCTCAGTCCCCGAGGGCCCTCGGAGCTGGCCTACTCGAGAAAGTGGCCTCTTGAGCCACAGACCCCACACTTGGGGGCTGAAAACTCTTCGAAGTCCACAGAAAGCAGTGACTCTCGCTCCTACCTGGAGGAAGTCCGGGAGTCTAGAACCTTCCCCAGCTTCTCCTCGAGGAAAGCCTATCGCACATGTTATTCTACTTCTTTAAGGGAGATGGGGGATGCAGAGGCTCAGAGAAATACCAGCACTACTGCCGAGGCCCAGAGCAGGATGCGTTTCCGAACTCAGTTCACTCAACAGTCTGCACCATCTGCTGACCTTCTCACACGAAATGTGATCCGGCTGAAAGTCCTACCTGGGCTTTTCCTGAGAAAGAGTTTCTGACAGACTAGCTGACTGCTCTTGTAAGAAACATATGAGATATTTATACATGAGAGATATTTAAAAATAAGAGAGCAGAGGGGTCTCTCCTTTCTGTAAAGCAGAAAATTTAGCTAGAGCCGGAAAAGATTCAGAGAGTAAGGATACAAAAATGTAGCCATGCAGTTGAGAGGGTGGCGAGACCAGGGGTTCTCTCTGAAACCTCTACTAGGTAGAGGGGAGTGCAAATGGGACTAGTGTGCTCAGAGGCTAGAGGGGAATGGGAGACGTGCTACAAGAGGAGTCCATCTGGGAAACCCTCCTTGTGGATTTTAGTATTAGAAAAAGAACTGGAGACCTTATACTTTGGGCCACAGTGGACTAGCCTAGCCCGCCTCCAAATTCAACTGCAAAGATGGATAAAATACATGAAACAACAGTTTCCAGACTTTGAACAATAGGAGGTGCAGGACTGTGATCCCTGAGACACCTGCCTGCCATAAGCCCCATGATCACAGCTCCTTCTGGGACAGACCTTCTAGACCAGCGCACAGAAATGAAGCCCAAAGAAAGAATACAATCTCGCTGAACGGAGGAGACAGTGAACAGAGGTGGCTGAGGTGGCTGGAATTTGCAGGGCAGAGTAACAGAGAGAGAGCCAAGCCAAGCCAAGCCAAGCCAAGCCAAAAAAAAGGGAACTCCAGAAAATGGGTAGAGGGGCCCCGCAAAGCCTTTGGCTGAATGTGAAACTGATGTGTGCAGAGGGAACCTCTGAAAAGCTTGGTGGCCAACAGCTATCGGGGGCTAGGAGCTGACTGAGGATGTAGTGGTTGCACACAGTTAGAGAATGTTTGAATTCCCACCTGCCATTCAGGAGAGACCTTGCTGAATACTCCAGACATTCAGTCAAGACCCAGAAAAGCTCTGGAAGGATTACTCTAATCCTAGAATAAAGACTACAGTAGTCCCCACTTATCCATAGGGGATACATTCCAAGACCCCCAGTGGATGACTGAAATAACAGACAGTACCAAATCCTAGACGTACTGTTTTTTACTTTGCTACAATAAAGTTTAATTTATACATTAGGCACACTAAAATATTAACAATGATAGCCAATACTAAAATTGAACAATTATGACAATATACTGTAACAAAAGTTATGTGAATGGCTTTGGGGCCATTATTAAGTAAACTAAGGCTTACTTGAATACAAGCACTGTGATAGTGTAATGGTCAATCTGATAACTGAGACGGCTACTAAGTGACTAAGGGGGTGTGTAGTTATATAGAGTGGACGCACTGGACAAAGGGATGGTTCACATTCAAGGAGGGATGGAGCAGGATGGTACGAGATTTCGTCAAACTACTCAGAACAGTGCACAATTTAAAACTTATAAAAACATTTTTTTTTTGGCATCTTCTATTTAATATTTTGGGACCATAGTTGTCCCTGGGTAACTAAAATCATGGCAAGCAAAACTACAGATAAGGAGGGACTATTGTACTCCAGACCCACCCTAACACATCTTAAATATAAACCTTTGAAGTATCAAACGAAGCTGTAAGTAAATTAACTGCCTGCCAGAACAAAATTCAACGCCTTTCAAGGAAGGCACAAAATACAGACATTCAACAACACTGTATCCACAATGTATATAGCACAGAACAAAAAATGTATTCATCAGGTGAAGCGAGAAAATGTGAGCAATACTCAAGAGAGAAAAAAATGGTCATTAGAAACATACAGAAATGACAGGGATAATGAAACCTATAGATAAAGACCTTAAAGCAGCTATCATAAATGAGCTCAAAGATTTAAAGGACAACATGAATATAATGAAAAACTGATGTAAACAGAAACCGAGTGTAAATTACAGAAATGAAAAATATGATAGCTGAAATGAAAAATTCACTGAACGGAAATTTCTAATAAAACAAATTAGACACTGTAAAAGAAAAGATCAGTGATCTTGAGGACAGGGCACTTAAAATTATCCAAACTAAAGCATAGAAGGAAAACAAGGCTGAAACACTCAACAGAGCTTCAGCTTATCTATAAATATCATCAAACAATCTATATACAAGTAAATAAAGTCTCAACAGATGAAAGAAAAATATTTATAGAAATATTGACTGAAAATTTTCTAAATTTGGTAAAAAATATAAATCTACTGATTCAAGAAACTCAATGAATCTCAAACAGGATATACCCAAAGAAAACTACACACCCATAATCAAATTACAAAAACCATTAACACTGAGACATGTTTAAAATCATCCAGGGAAAAAAGACACATTAAATACAGAATAACCAGAATGATCTGACCTCTCATCAGAAACAACATATACCAGAAGATTTAAAAATAACATTTTTAAAGTACTGAAGAAAATGTCTCAACCTAAAGTTTCATATCTAGAGAAAATATCCTTCAAAAGGAAAGGTAAAATAAAACATGTTCAGTTAAAAGAATCTTTTACCAACATATCAATAATAGAAGAAATGTTAAAGAAAATTCTTCAGGAAATAATGGAAAATGATTAATAGAGGGATTTCAGATTTATACAAAGACAAGTACAGACAATGGTGAATATGCGAGTGAACATAAAAAAGCATTTTATCATCTCTTAATTACTTTAACAAATTAATTGACTGTTTAAAGCAAAAAAATGAGTTTATAACTCATTTAGGTTTACATGATGATAAGATTAGCACACATGTAAGTATACTGTTATAAGGTTTTTACATCATATGTGACATATTATGATTTAAATTCACAGTAGACTATCATACATTCAAGATGTATATTATAAACCTGAGAGTAACCACTAAAGAAAAAGAGGTATAGCCAGAAAGCTAACAGAGAACATTTTTTAAAATCTTGATTAATATTAAAGAAGATAAGAAAAGAAGGAAAAATGAACAAGAAGAAGAAATGGGCAAATACAAATACAACAAGATGGTAAACTTAAATCCAACCATATCAGTAAGTTACATTAAATGTAAATAGATTAAACACTTCATTTAAAAGGCAGGAACTGCCAGACTGGGTAAAAGGTGAGAACCAACTATACGTAGGCACTTAAGTATAAATGTAGAGTAAAAGAAAAAGAGGAAAAGAGATATGCCAAGCAAACACTAATCCTACGAAAGCCACAGTGACAATATTAATATCTGATAAAGTAGATTTCAGGACAATGGGTATTATCAGAGATAAAGAAGGGGCACTGAACAATTTTAAAAGGGTCAATTCATTAAGACATAATGATTCTAAGTGTGTGCACCTAGAAACAAAATTTCCAAATACCTGAATCACAACCTGACACAACTCAAGAGAGAAGCAGCATATCTACAATTAAAGCTGTGAATTTTAACATGTCTCTCTCAGTATTTGATAGAAAAAGCACTTTTTTTTTTAAGTCTGAAAAGGTATAGAGATTTGACTAACATTATCAATCAATGTAATGTCACTGACACTCCACTCAGGAAATACTCTTTCCAACTCTTTCTATGAGGAAAGCATTACTCTGATACCCAAAGGAGACAAGATTACATGAAAAGTATACTGCTGGCTGGAATTTAAAATTGCATGACTGCTTTGGAAAACAATTTGGCTGTTTCTTAAAAAGTTAAACATACACCAGCTATTCCACTCCCATGTAAGTTTACTGAAGAGAAATAAAAGCATTCCTCCATACAAAGGCACGGACAGAAATGTTCACAGAAACTTTATTTGTATTAGCTCCATACTGGAACAACTTGTATGTCCAGGGATAAGTGAATAAAAGAAATTGAGGTATCTATACAGTAAGTAGGTCCTCAAATAATGTCATTTTGTTCAATGTTATTTTCTTGTAACACTGATGAGATGCTGTATGAACTTAACTCTCGTTTATATCAATTAGCCTATGGAAAACTTAGTTTTGTTATTCATCATTTCATTTAAAGCCACAGAATCTACAGACAATGATGCATGAGGACTTACTGTATCTAGACAACAAATACTACTACCCAGCAATTAAAAGGAATGAAGTGCTGCCACATGCAAACACCGATGAACTTTAAAACAATCACGGTGTGTAAAAAAAGTCAGATACCCTCATACACACAACCAAAGAGTACATGCTATAAGATTCCCCAGAATTAATTGTCTAGGAAATTCAAACTAATCTAGAAATGGGAAGCAGATCAGTGCTTGCCTAAAGATAGAGGAATGATGAGTGAGGAACTACTAAAGAAACTACAAGGAAATTTTGGGAGTGATGAATATGTTCATAATCTTGATTGAAATGATGGTTTCATGGGTAAAGGTATAGGTCAAAACGTATAAAAACTGTACACTTTAAACACAGGCACTTTCATGTATGACAGTATACCTCAATATAGGTGTTTAAAAAACTTCACCAGAAATACTATTTTCTTGATTATGATCATCATTAACAAACCACTGATTGAATATGAGGCGTTCTGCCAATCCTAGGACTGTAGTTCTTTGGGGTCAACCTGATGAGTGATTTTAAGTCAAGTAAAATTCTGGGAAATTTCACATAGAAGTGACCAGAAAACATGTTCTAGAAAACTAATTAACTCTGCAAACTACCATAGTAATTTAGATACCTACTCAAGGAAAAAAAGCTTCAAAGAAGGAAGTCAATCTTCTGGCAAAGAAGAAACATCCCAACATGTAAGCTTCTTCAGTTCAATTCACAGTTTGCCTTTCTGATAGTCTTAAGGTATTTCAATAAAGTGTAGGCATAATGACTTATTAAAAAAAAAATCCATGTTAATTCACCACATTGTCAGAAAAGAATCATAGAACCATCTCAACAGATATAGAAAAATAATGTAGCACCAACTTATGATAAAAAAATTCGGGAAAGATGGGATGGCTCAGCAGGTTAAGCACTTGCTTTGCAGCCCCGGAGCCAGAGGATCGAATACCGGCCCAGGAGGGCCCACATGCTAACTGGGGTGTGCCCCCAGTTCAGTTCTTGCCAGGGCCTATGCGGGAGGCTCCCAGCTCAGTTCCTGCCCTGTGCAGCCCCACGCTCACCTGTGGAGTGAAACTATATGTAAAACTAATGCTGTCAACTATGGAGACTGCTCTGGGCCCTCCCCCTTCTCTCTGTCTCTCTCTCTGTCAAAAAACAATAAAAATAAATCTTTAAAAAATAAAAAAATTTCAGTAAAATAGAAATAGAAGGTAACTTCCTCAACTTGATAAAGGGCAACTATGAAAACCTACTTCAGCTAACTTAATACTTAATGATGAAAAACGACGATACTTATTCGTGAAAAACTGAACCCTATGAATGAGAACAAGGCAGAGATTGCCATTCATGTCTTCTATTCAACATTGTACTGGAGGGTACTAATCAGGATAGTAAAGAGGAAAAAAAAAAATACAGATTGGAATGAAAGACAGAAAGTTGTTTTTATTAGTAGATAATGTCAGTAGATATAAGAAAACTCCTAAGGATTTACAAAATACTTATTAGAACTAATAAGTGAATTTAGCAAAATTGTAGGTTACAAATTCAGTATTGAAAAATCAATTGTGATTACTACCAACAATGATTGGAAAATAAAAAAATCACAGTAGTGTCAAAAAACAAAATATTTAAGAGGCAATTTAATAAAATATGTGCAAGATCTCTACTCTGAAAAGTACAAACTACTGCTGATAAATTAAAAGACCTGGGGAAGCCGGGATGGCTCAGTGGGTTGAGCGCTCACTTTGCAGCCCTGGGGACCGAGGATCGAGTCCCAGCCCCGGCCCATGCAGACCCATGTGCTGAACTGGGGAGTGCCCCCAGTTCAGTTCTCACCGGGGTGAGACCCTGGCCCAGTTCCTGCCCTGTGCAGCCCCACCCACCTGTGGAATGAAACTATGTGGAAAAACCAATGATGTGCAGCTATGGAGACTGTTCTGGGCCCTCCCCCTTCTCTCTATCTCTGTCTCTGTATCTCTCTCTCTCTCTATCAAAAACAATAAAAATAAATCTTAAAAAAAAAAAAAATTAAAAGACCTAAATACTTGGAGAGATATACCATATTCATGGGTTGGAAGACCCAATATTATTATGATAGTTTTTCTCCCGAAATTGGTCTATAGATTCAGTGTAATCCTAAATAAAATCCCAGTTAGATACTTTGTATAAATTGGCAAGAAGACTAACATTTACAAGAAAAAGTAAAGTTCCTAGAATAGACAAATATTCTTTATAAAGAACAACATTGGGGGATGCTGGGAGAGCTCAACAGGTTGAGAGCTTGCCTTGCAACTGCAAGGTCTGGGGATCAGATCCCCATCCTGACCCTGACCCCGACCCATGCAAACCCATATGCTGAACTACCCCAGTTTGGTTCCTGCCCCTCACGGCCCCACATCCACCTGTGTGGAATGAAACTATGTCACAACTAATGATGTACAACTATAGAGACTGCTCTGCCCACACCCCTTCTCTCTGTCTCTCTCACCTTCTCTCAAATAATAAAATAAATCTTAAGAAAATAAAAGGACTACATTAAAAAACTGAAAGTACCTGATTTAAGACTTACTATAAAACTCTAATAAATAAGCCCATGTTGGCATAAGCACACACAAATAAATCAATGAAACAGAAATAAACTCACTTACTTATACATTCAATTGATTTTCAGCAAAGGTCCCAATGCAATGTAATGTAGAAAAGACAATCTTTTAAACAAATCGTGTGGGAACAGCCAGATATTGGTATGGAATGAATCTTAACTCAAACCCCTCATCATTTACAAAAGTTAATTGAAATGGATCACAGAACTAAATGCAAAGCTAAAATTATAAAGCTTCTAAAGGAGAATAGAGGAGAATATCATCACCATCTTGAGGTACACGAGGACATCCTGGGGGTAGAACCCAGAAAGCTCTGACCATAAGAAAAAAAAAAAAAAAAGAAAGAAAAGATAAATTAGACTTCATCAAAATGAAAAACAACTGCTCATCAAGCTATACTATATAAAACTCAACAGACATGCAGGTGGCTGGGAGAACATATTAACACACTATATGCATGTGTTTCTATATGAGGGCTGTCCCGAAAGTATCCAGCCACGTGATATACATATATATTTGATAAAGGCCCTGATCTGGAATACATAAAGAACTCCTATAACTTAATAACAAAAAGACAAACAACCCAACCAAAAAAATAGGCACAAGACTTAAAATAGTTTCCAAACTAAAATATATAAATGGCTAATAAGCAAATAAAAAAGTGTTCAACATCATTAGTTATCAGGAAAATACAAATTAACAACACAAGATACCACTACACATTGCCCAGAATTAAATAGTCCAATGCCACCAAACATTGGCAAGAATGAGGGGATCCATGACTGGTAAGAAGAGGGAGTAAGATCCTACAGTCATTTTGAAAAATGGTTAGTGAGTTCTTAAAAGTTAAACATACTTCCCCTCAGTGACCTAACAATTCTACTCCTTGGTATTTATCCAAGAGCAATCAACACATCTGTCCACAAAAAGCCTAGTACCAGCACTGTTATGGCGGCTTTATTCATTAACAGCCTAAAACTGGAAACAATTCAAATTAACAAGCAAATGGCTGAACAGACGGACGTCTTTCTTCATACAATGGAATACTGCTCAGTAGTAAAAGTGAATGAACTGACCTAACAATATATATGAATCTTAAGAATATTTTGCTGAGTGAAAGCCAGACACAAGAGAGTACATTCTATATGACTCCAGTTTTAAGAGCTTCTGCAGTCAGCCTAGGTCCCTCTGGATACTCTCACGACATCCAGGCTGGGGTGCCACTTGAAGCTGTCAAGCCCAGCCCCTAAAACTCCATAGAACCCACGGATATACCAAGCTCTAGAGCCAAAGGTGACCCAAAGGCCAATGGAGGGGCCATTGGTCAGACTTGGAGAATCACTCCTCTGTTGGATCTAGCCTGGATCTCTCATGCTGTGTTTTAAACACAGATGATCCTGGAGTCCCCGGCCGTAAGTAACAGAAGAGAGATTTAATCAACAAACAGATTCAGAAAGGCAAGGAAGCGAGTCCGTAGCAGAGAGAAAAAGATAACGAGGAACACAGACATCAGTAGACAGCTCCTTCCAGAGTGAAGCACCTGGATGTTCAGGAAGAAATCAGGGTGCAAGCAATGCACGCTTCGCGCTCTACCATCAGATATATGATGCAGGACAGCTTCATGGTGAAGAGTATGGGCCTGGGGCTTGCCTGCCACGGCTGAAATCCAAGCTCCCCCACTAAATCCATGACGTATCAACTTGTTCCAGAAAGAGCGATTTAGGGGGAGAGCAGAAGCAGCAGTGAAGGTGTTCTCCAAAGGCTGAAGCCAAGGTTGCAGGGCGGACTTGTCACTAACACCTAAGTGCATTCTGGGTAACATCCCTGCTGGGCACCAGGCAGCAGAGCGGTTGCCCACATCCCAGCCCGTGGAAAGAGGGGTCTCCAGAGGGGGCCAGGCCAACGCGCTCAAGCCCAGCCACAGCCTGGATGACTCGGCACCAGCACCATTAGTGGGCCCAATGGATGGATTCTCCCCACCAAGAGGAAGCTATACCCTCTCTCCCCACACGGGACCCAGACATGGGGTGGGAACTGGATGACCCATACATACATCAGTAGCCTAGGTGGTGGGATGGGTTTTTCTAGTTGCAGCACCAGGAATGCCTGCCTGGGGGTCTCCTCGTGCTGGAGGTGCCTGCAGTCCAGACCCCAGGGCTAGAAAGACCTCGAGGGCACCCACATGGAAAATCTGAGCCCAAAGAAGGGAAGTGACAGGCACAAGGTCACCCAGTGGTTAGAGGCTGAGCAGGAAGAGAATCCTAGCCCAGGAGCTTCATCCATGGGGAGACCCCGCAGGCTCTGCCGTTCTGCCCAGCAGGGAGGACTTCCTGGGGAACCTGCCTACACCATCCTCTAACCTCCAGCATCTCTTCCTGCCCACCTGAACGCCCTGCAGGGGGCGGGTGGCATCTGCCTGGGCAGCTATTGTTGGGCTCCAGAAGGGTCAAGGGCCTCCCAGATTGTAGACGGCTTACACCCTTGCTGACCTTCGTAACCCCTCCCTGTCTTTTGGACCTAAATCTCCTCTTCCACAGAGGGTGGAGTGCGAGCCACACAGCACTGCCCTGAGAAACAGAAGCAGGGATGCTCCCACACCCGCTCCTAAACAGCCCTGCCCTGCTGCTCTGTGGGGGCCTCTGCCCTGCCACACTGAGCTCTGGGTAAGGCTTGCCCCTATCAGGATTTTGGTTGGGGACTGAGGGATTCCTAGCTCATATCCTTGGAGCTCTAAGGATGGAACCCCCTCCAACATCCATAAGAGGAGTTGGAAAATCAGCAGCATCAGGGGAAGGGCCCTTAGAAACTTTTCCATACCCATCAAAGGAGGAAGGAGAGACGGGGCAGAGACAGGATGGGGGCATGTCCAAGGTCACACACGAGTCTAAGACCCAGCTGGGATTAACACCCACAGCTCTAAGTCCTGGGTGGGCCCTCCCTGTCTAGCTGCTTACACTTCCCACCACTAAGGGCAAAGAGGGAGCTATCTTGTCTAGTGGGCCCATCACCTAGCCTGTTTAAACCCTGCCCGGGTTCAGCCTGAGGCTGCATCACAGGGCGCTCGCTTTGTGGGTGGGGATTCTGGAACCATTTGGACAAGCGGGAAGGATGTAGGCTCTCCTAGCTGTTCCAGCTACTAGAGTTAAAGTGGCCCCGGTCGCACCCAGACACCTAGACTCTGGCCCACACCAAGCTCACCTTTGCTTTCACCCTCCCCTGCCAAAGCCCCCCGAGCCTCCGCCTGCGGCTGGCCCACCCCCACCCCCAACAACAAAAGGTACTCACTGATGGGGGCGTGTAAGGCCACGTGCTCCTGGTAGGGCGTGTAGTACTTGTACTGCTTTCCACAGAATTCACAGGTGTAGTTGCCAGTTTCTGCCCAAGAAGAGGAGGGAAGTGTGAGAACAGGCGCTTGGCTCCCATCCAGAGGCAGCTCCCCCAAACTCCTCCTCATTCTGGGACCATCAGCTAGAATCAGGAGCCCACTTGAGGCGACCACCTGGGTTCCAATCCCAGCTCTGCCACTTCGAGCTACGTGACCTTGGACACATCTCTTAACCTCGCTGTGCCTCAGTTTTCCTATCTATAAAACGGGGATAATAATCGGATCACCTTGTAGGATTGCTGTGAGGATTAAATTCATACATCAAGTGCTTAGAACAGTACCTGGCACACGCTGTTCTCCTCCATCGCTCCACCCCCAGGCCCTGGTGCTCAGGGAAGTGTGTGGTGACAGCTTATCTATCAGCCCCTTTGCAAGCCCTGTCCTCCACAATGGTCACACGTGGGTCCCCTGATCTACAGGACCTTCCCTATCCCCCAAGCACCCCCATCCCCCAGCAGAAGAGGTTACTTCTTCCTCTCAGGCCCCACCAGACTTTATCTTTACCTCTCTTTTGGGTCTGCCTAACTTCTTTCTTCTTAAAAATTTCTGATGTAATATTGTTCACTGGGGGAAAATTATAAAATACTGATAAATACAAAATTAAAAAAGAAGAAGAGAAATTTCAATCATCTGTAACCCCCAAACAAAGAATAGCAGCTACCCCTTTGGTAGAACACTCACCTAATCACATGTCCCAGACCCCACTGCTCACTCCCATCTCATCTGGGGTGTGCTTCCCACTGACATCTGTCTGGCTCCCGCGGGCCTGGAACTAGCAGCCCTGATCTATATCTTCTTTGTAACCTGGCGCATTCTATTGACAATACTTTGTGCACATCTTGCTCCATCAATAAACTTCGATCTCTACTGCCATTTATTGGCTGCATGGTTCCCGCTGGACTTTAGAATTTGCTGAGCCAGTCTCCTACCCCAGGCGACATTGAGAGTGTTTCAAAAAATTTTCCCTCATATAAAAAACTGCTGTGATCCACACAACCTTGTAGAAATTTTTGCACATTTTGCTCATTATTTCTGCACATTATGACAAAATAAAGATTATTGTGCATAATCTCTGCACATTCTTTCCATGGGGTAAATTAAGGGTATGTAGTTGTAAGGTTTTCGATAATCACAGCACCAAGGACTAAAAAAAGGTTGGTTCAGTTTTTATCCTAATCAGAAAGAGGTAAAAATGACTCTTTCCATAAGTGTAGCCAGCATTCAGTATTATTATCTTTTTAAATTGTGACTGATATGAGGAACTTTATAACATACTGCTAGTTTTATTTTCCACTTCTTTGAGTTGTAAAGAAATTGACTATTTTTCATGTTCAATTAACTCTAGTTTTTCTTTTGTGACTTCCCCATTTGTGTTTATAGCCAGCATTTCTATAGGTGTATTTACCTTTTTAAAATCACTAAGAACTCTGTAGACAGATTAAGGAAACCGTTTTGTCCTATATGTTGGTTACAAGTATTTTTTTCTCAAATTGACTTCCTATTCTATTTATGGTTTTCTTTTTCTCTCAATATAGAAGCCTTGAAATTTTTCTTAAATAATTTTTGTAACTGACTCCTGACCATTGGAAAAGGTCTATTTGCTGTTTGTAGGCTTCCAAGTTGTTAGGGTAACTGCATTAATCCTGTTATTCAAACTATATCCCTATATAATCTTATCTGTCCTTTCCCTCTGTCAAAGACCAGTGTGATAAATCCTTCTATTTCGTTGTGTTTCTAAATTTATTTTGTATTTTTGTTGGATGCATATAGGCTCAGGGAGATCAAAATATTCACTGTGAACTGTGTAGCCTTTACTAATACGACCCTATTTTCTAATACAGTGTGGTCTCCGGGATAGCAGCATCACCATCACCTGGGAATCTGTTAGAAATGCAAAGTCCCAGGACTCACTCAAGACATACTGAAAGAAAAATGCTAGGAATGGAATCCAGCAACCTGTGTTTTAATAGGCCCCTAGAAAATTCTAGTGCATGGGAAAGTTTTAGAACCACCGTTCTAACCTTTAATTACCTGGTTTTATTAGCTCATCTGGCATTAATGCTATGAATTCTTGGTAATTACTTTGTCAGATCCTCCTTTCCAATGGTTTGCATGTGCCTAAAGACAGTTCCCTAAATTTTCCCGTACTTTCAAATTCATTCAACGGACACTATGTTCAATGCCGGCACAAAATATTGAGCAAAAAGACTTATGGTTCCTGCCTTCAAGAAGCTTACAGTCTGGAAAAGGAGACACAAAAATCAAATAATCACACAAATTTAAAACTGCAACCAGAGGAAGCCGGGATGGCTCAGTGGGTTAGGCGCTCACTTTGCAGCGCCGGGGACCAGGGATCGAATCCCGGCCCCGGCCCGTGCGGAACCATATGCTGAACTGGGAGCTCCCCTGGTTCAGTTCTCTCTCTGTCTCTGTCTCTCTCTCCTCTGTCAAAAATAAATAAATAAATAAATAAAAATATATTAAAAAAAAAGCAAAAGACTGCAACCATGATGGGTGCTTTTCAGGAGACATTTACAGTGCTATGAAAATTCTAATAGGGAATTCAATTTAGT